>BRDA01013025.1:19802-47671 GCA_036984385.1 Crenuchus spilurus | reverse complement strand
CACTGAATGAATGAATGAATAATGAATGAATATATATATATATATATATATATATATATACACTGCTCAAAAAAATAAAGGGAACACAAACAACATAATGTAACTCCAAGTCAACCACATTTCTGTGAAACCAACCTGTCCAGTTAGGAAGCAACACTGATTGTGCATCAATTTTACCTGCCGTTGTGCAAATGGAACAGACAACATGTAGAAACGAGAGGCAATTAGCAAGACAACCCCTATACAGGAGTGTTTCTGCAGGTGGTGACCATATACCTTTTCTCTGTTCACATCCTTTCTGGCTGATGTTTTGGTCACTTTTGTCAGTTCTCTCACCATAGAGGTCACATGAGATGACTGTTGCTCAGGTAGTGCAGCTCATCCAGGATGGCATATCAATGCGAGCTGTGGCAAGAAGGTTTGCTATGTCTGTCAGCACATTGTCCAGAGCATGGAGCAGAAACCAGGAGACAGGCCAGTACACCAGCAGACATGGAGGGGGCTGTAGGAGGGCAACAACCCAGCAGCAGGACTGCTACCACCTCCTTTGTGTAAGGAGGAACAGGAGGAGCAGAGCCAGAGCCCTGCAAAATGACCTCCAGCAGGCCACTAATATCCATGTTTCTGCTCAAACTGTCAGAAACAGACTTCATGAGGGTGGTAGGAGATTTTGAGTATGATTCCAAATCCAGACCTCCCAGGGGTAATAATTTTGATTTTCATTGATCATTTTTATGTTATTTTGTTCTCAATGCATTCCACTACGTGATAAATAATGATTAATTTAACTGGAATATTTTATTCATTGAGATCTAGGATGTTATTTTAGTGTTCTCTTTATTTTTTTGAGCAGTATATTATATATATATATATATATATATATATATATATATATATATATATATATACAGTGAGGAAAATAAGTATTTGAACACCCTGCGAATTTGCAAGTTCTCCCACTTAGAAATCATGGAGGGGTCTGAAATGTTCATCTTAGGTGCATGTCCACTGTGAGAGACATAATCTAAAAGAAAAAATCCGGAAATCACAATGTATGATTTTTTTTATAATTTATTTTTGTGTTACTGCTGCAAATAAGTATTTGAACACCTGCCAATCAGCAAACATTCTGGCCCTCAAAGACCTGTTAGTCCTGTAATATATATATTAAAGAATCACAAATTACATTCCAAAAATTCATGTCTATGTGGCAATTTTTACAGCTATATTTAAAATACTATTAATATTGTGACTAATATGTCAGAGTGTATCATAAAATATTGAGGTCACAAGCTTCTGAAGTCAGTTCTGTTTAGCCACAGGCATTTTTTAAAAAACATTTCTCACAACAGGATGGACACATTTAGAATGAATTTGTTTAAAGTAGACTGACATTGCGCTTTAGAATTTGCTGGCATCATTTGGATTTCACTGTTCCGTCAATGATGGCAAGCCATCCTGGCTCAGATGCAGTAAAACATGCCCAAACTCTGATACTACCACCACCATGTTTCACAGATGTGATTAGGTTTTTATGCTGAATGCAGTGTTTTCCTATTTCTAAACATAATGCTTTTCATTTAAACCAAAAAAGTCTCATTCATCCACAAAACATTATTCCAAAAGACTTCTGGCTTGACCATGTGATCTTGAACAAATTGCAAAATGGGCAGCAATTTTCTTTTTGTAGAGCAGCAGCTTTCTCTTTGCAGCCCTTTGTGTCCATGGATGATTACACGCCTTGCTCTTGTTGTGGTCTTTGTTGGTTGACCACTCCTGTGGAGGGTAATAATGGTCGTGAATTTCCTCCATTTGTATGCTGTCTGTCTGTCTTTTGACTGGTGGAGTCCCATCTATTCTTCTGAGGTCCTCAAAATTTTCCTTTGTTTGTACCATGATACACTTCCACAAACATGTGTTGTGAAGATCAAACTCACCCCTCGTTTCTTTGACAATTGATTCAAATTTCACATACAGTGGTGCTTGAAAGTTTGTGAACCCTTGAGAATTTTCTATATTTCTGGATAAATATAAAATCAGATTTTCCTAAAATTCCTAAAACTCCCTTTTTCCAAAAAAAAAAAAAAAAAAAGTCCAAAAAGAAGATAGAGATAACCCAGTTAAACAAATGAGACAAAAAATATACTCTGTCATTTATTTATTGAGGAAAATGATCCAATATGACATTTGCATCTAGATTTAATTATGGTCTCATAAACTAGTTGTTATGGCAGCAAGATGAACAGCACCCACAGTACTCATCTTCTAAAGCAGACAAGGCCTTCGCTGGATTCATATCAGACAACAGGTCAGGCTGTGGTTTGAGAGGAGACATAGAATCTGTACTGCAATGACTCTTGAACGTTTGTGCGCCCTTTATTCCTTCCAAAATGTCTGCATAATTTTGAACCAAGACATCAAAATGACTTTCCAACAAGATCTAAATGTAGACAAAGAGGACACACTTAAACAAATGAGACAAAAATATGTTTTTGTATGTTTGAGTAGCAAAAGTATGTGTAACTGGCTTGAGCCATTAATGCAGCAATAAATGTAATTAAATGTTTCCAGTAACTGTTAATCAGTCCTGCATATTTGCCAGAAGGAAATATAACCAATTCCCCTAAACAGAACAGTGTCAACTCTGGGTTGTTGGTGGCTTTTCTTCCACAAGATTTTGATTGGATTGATATCAGGACTTTGACTTGGCCATTCCAAAGCACCAACACTTCTTTTTTAAACCATTCTTTGGGAGAATGAATTTAAGGCCATTCTCTTGCTGCTTGACTTCCATTCTCTTGAGATTCAATTCATGGAGAGATTTGCTAACATTTTTTATAAGAATGCATTGGTTTAATTCAGAATGATTTCTGCCATTAATGATGACTAGCCATCCAGGTCCAGATGAAGTAAAACAGGCCAATATCATGATACTACCAATATCATGTTTCACACATGGGTATGGTTGTTATACTTAAATGCAGTGTTTCCTTATTCCATTACTTAACACTTCTCCAAAACCAAAAGTTCTAGTTTGGGCTTACTTCTCTCCACAAAACATTTTCCTATTAGACTTCTGGCTTATCCATGTGATCTTTAGCAAACTGCATTTGGGCAACAATATTCTTTCTCCTTGCAACCCTGCTATACATATTGTTCACTGTTTTCCTGATGATGGCTATATTAGCCAATCTAAGAGAGGCCTTCAGGTGCTTCAAAGCCATGGCAGGCTCTAAATGTTTGAAGGGCATTGGCGAAAATATAAAAAGGGTAAATTTTTCCCACTAGAGGGGCACTTCTCAATTAGACAGGCACCTACCCGGCCACTTCATCATGTACAATTGTAGGAGAACTCTATACAGTATTGCATCACATTTTCTCTACTGAAAAGGGCTCATTTTATGACACTGTCTAATAGAGGTGCAATAGAGGACACTTAATGCACACTTTTCTATTGGAAAGGCAATTAAATAAGGGGGCTCATTAGGACAGATTATCAATCTTTCTTGTTCTAGAGGGCACACCATCATAATTTATCACAAAAAGGGCCCAGCTAACAGGGCACTTAACATATGTGCACAAATGTTACCTTACAAATGTGGACTACAGTCTGTAATTGTATAATTACAAAGTGTACCTATTTGGTCAGTGGAACTGATAAAATGTAAAGTGTAGATGTGTACCTAATGAAGTGGCCAGTGAGTTTATATAATTTTGAAACATTTTCTTCAATAAAATGACCAAGTATATTATTTCTGTCTCATTTGTTACATCTGGCTCTTCTTGTCTGCTTTTAAGAGTTAGGTGAAAATCTGATGTCATGTGATTATGACATTTCTTAACTGGTGCACAAACTTTCAGGCACCTCTGTAATTTTGGGAACTATGGTAGTACAAATGTAATTTAATTGCAATTATCAATATCTAAACATACTCAATTGTTTTAAAGTTAAAAAATAAAGTTTTCTTTTTGTGAGGTGTGATGAGGTAACTAATGGTCAGGGCTCTTAAACAAATGTTTAAATTAAAATAGCTGTGGGCAGATTAATTTTACACGAAAAAATGAATAACAGTCTGTATTACACGAGTTTACACATCTTAAATAATATTTACCCGTTTTTCCGGGTCAGTTGAATCCGGATCAGTTGGTGTTCGTTTGGAGTTTCCGGGGGGACACGTTGTAGGACGGACTCGTTTCCGCTTAGTGTTCATAAAGATACAGGCCGAGCGGAGTGTATTGGCTTCGCGGGGCAATTTTTTTGAAAGTTGTTTGGCGGAATCCGGTTTAAATCGGAGCCATCCTAGCAGCAAACATGGTAAGACAGACGTAGTTAAGTTGTTGTATGTGTCCCTGTGCGTACTTTTCAACATTGGACGCAGAAGTGTTTGATAAAAGCTTGGTCTTAACTGCTTCCTCTACGTTGGCTTTACGTTAAGTGCAAATGAATATGGCTACCTTAGCTTGTTATATTGGAGGAAAGGGTGTTTTACAATATTGTAATGTTTTTGAAGACATTATGAGTTTTGTTCTTATGTCCGCACAGCACACGTTTGCCTGGTTTATTTGGGTGAAATGCAGGTGTTACAAGCTGATCCAGTGGATGAGTAAAACCCACAAGAGGTTAACCACTTAGCTTGTTAGCCAAGTGGCTGTTCGACTTCTCACCAACAACACTTACGTTGGATCATTTTTCACTTAATGTCCAAAACTACTTACTAGTGCAAAACCAGAATAATGTAAAAAAAAAAGTGTTCATAGTTTAATTCAAACAGGTAAGGTGTCATGTTTTATATTAATCACATGTAAAGTGACACATTTCAGACATTTTTGTGTAATGGTTGCCTGGTGGTTAGGGATCTGGTCTAGAGACCGGAATGTCGTTGGTTCGATCTACGGTGCAGCTCATTACTCAAGTGCCCTTGAGCAAGGCACCTTACTCAAAATTGCTCCCCGGGCGCTGTTGATGGGGCTGCCCACTAATACGGACACGTGAACACTACGCTGTGAGAGCTACTGTGTGTTTCAGTGCACGGGTGGGTTAAATGCTGAGGTCAAATTTCGTTGTGTACAATCACATTGGCAAAAAAGAAACTTAATATTGATACTAATATTAATTTACTCAAACTTCAGATTAAATATTGTATTGATTTGAGATTCCCGAATTTTTTATTTACATGAGCTGCAAGCCAAATTGATCAATGGTAATACAAAAAATTCATTTGAACTCCCCCAGCGCTGTAGGCCGAGGAGGACGGAGGAATCCTGCATTCTACTAGTGTGTACAGTTCAGTATTTCAGTCGAACCCCAGAACCTACAAACGGTTCTAACAGCTTGAAATTTCAGTTTACCTGTAATAAATATAAAGGTTTTTTCTTTACATTTAAAAACAAGGACTTTTTATATTTTAATGCATTTATTTTTGCACGAGACCTGCTCCTCTGATTTATCCAGCCAAATGAATACGAAGTTTAAGCTTACATTGACCACTTAACATTTAATGTTAGACATTAAAAGCTATATTAGATGTGTCAGTGTTGAACACCCAGCATCATACAGTACAGTTAAATGAACACCTCTTTTTATAGAAATTCTGTAAGTGTTCAACTTTGAAGTGTCCGAAATATTTTAAGTGCATGTTCTCTTTTTTTGTTGTAGACGGTGGGGAAGAGCAGCAAGATGCTTCAGCACATCGACTATCGGATGCGCTGTATATTGCAAGATGGTCGGATATTTATCGGAACGTTTAAAGCTTTCGACAAGCATATGAACCTCATTTTGTGTGACTGTGATGAGTTCAGAAAGATCAAGTAAGGCACCACACCAACACTTAAGGATCCATTTATTTAGTTTATAGGCTAAAATGACTCTGCAAACTATTTGTCATACATTACCCAACACACTGACTGTCTCAATAGTTGAAGAGTCCTATTGTGTTTGCTTTACATAATTCTGATTTGAAGCCCATATCCTCGATGAGTAATCAGATGGCGCTGACTAGCATGTAAATCTGCATCACTTGTTCAGAAAATAAGGAGAGATGAAGAATTTCTTCAATGGTTGAGTCTCAGTGACTGGCCCTATAACTAAAGCCAACATTACTACAATTCTGTGGTTTGTTTCATAAATAACTGGTGTACTGTTCACTTGATTGTGTTCTTAATTTTGTAGGCCCAAAAATTCCAAACAGCCAGAGAGAGAAGAGAAGAGGGTGTTGGGTCTGGTCTTACTCAGAGGAGAAAATCTGGTCTCTATGACAGTAGAAGGACCTCCTCCTAAAGATGTAAGTGTTTTGTGGTGATGAAGGAAATTTTTCATTCTCTTTGATTTGCTTCTACATATCTAATGTCTTCTGTTTTTTGCAGACGGGAATTGCCCGTGTGCCCCTGGCAGGTGTTGCTGGAGGCCCAGGTGTGGGCAGAGCAGCAGGCAGAGGTGTACCTGCTGGAGCACCTATGGCCCAGGCGCCTGCTGGTCTTGCTGGTCCAGTAAGAGGAGTTGGGGGTCCATCACAACAGGTGAGTAGTTTGATGGGTCTGCAGTGTCAGTTTTGCTAAATGCAGCACTATCTAATTTGCAAACTGTCAAAAATTATTAATTTATACTTCATTGAAAATTATCCCAGTTCCTGGGCCAAGAAATGAAATTGAGTGTGCTTTTTTTTAAAAAATGTATTTCATTGATAATGCATGTTCTGACACAGGCTGTATCTGACTCGGGATTTGTCTGACTTGACTGTTGTGGTGTATAGTGTTTTTAACCGGTACAGTCTGGAAACCAGAAAATCCATAGAGAAACGTACCCTGATGAAGAAATGTTAATGACCCAGTGCTAGGCTCAGATACATGCGTGCATGAGCTAACCTTAGTGTACTTTATTTCTCAAAACCAGCGAAATACACCTTTTAAATTTCAGATATTTATTCTTAACTTATGTTGTAGTCCTTTCATAGTTCATAGAGTTGTCAGGCTCTTCAGTTCTCTCACTGTTCTCTGGGTTCATTAGGCCAAAAGGAGAGCAGCCCTTAAGGAAGCTTATACTTCAAGTGGTGTGAGGGTGTGTGCACTGCATTTGCCACTGAGGCATACAACTTGGTGTAGTTGATTTGAGGCTAACTCTTGTTTGAACACTAACTACATAAAGGAAGACTGACTTTCAGCACTTCTGCACAAGGCTAGACAATTTTTTCACATGTCATAAGTTGTTGGAGGGGACTACAAAAGATGTGCCATGTTAATGTACATTGCTGAGTACTTTGTACATCAATGCATTCTTTTCAATGATGTTAATGGCAAGTTTTTTTGTTTTTTTTTTTTTTAAACAAGCAACATAATGTGAAGGTATCTGTGAAATTTGTGCAGCCTTTGGCTGGTAGTAGGGGTCAGGTCTTGTGACTGAAAGGTTGCTGGTTTGGTCACTGGGCAGGTCATGACTGAAGTGCCAATGCATCTAAACCATGGCTGCTTAGAGCCTTGGATAGGGCTGCCTACTGCTAGTGAGTGTTTCATTGCACAAATGCACCCACCCTGGCATTAATGAAGGGTTATTTTTTTTAAATCGCCTTAAATATTCATTCTAAAAAAAAAAAAAAAAACTATTCAAGTCTGAGTTTAAGAATGGAACAAATTATTTATTTACCTTTTGAGTTAATTACATGTTTGCCTACAACAAGGAAGGATCATTCTTCATAGTTTTCACTGTTCTTATTTGATGGTTATTTCTTCTCTTTTCCAGGTAATGACCCCTCAGGGCAGAGGCACAGTTGCTGCAGCAGCAGCTGGAGCCAGCATCGCTGGTGCCCCCACACAGTATCCTCCAGGTAGGGCTGGACCTCCTCCACCCATGGGCAGAGGAGCACCACCACCAGGTAAGTTTCACCTGCTTTCAAACACACTAATTGTTGTCTGATCAGTGTAAAGGGGAACTTTTTTTTTTTTTTTAAACCACTGAACCCCCCCAGTTTGCAGAGTAGAGTGGCTGTGCAGATTCTGTTGCCATGATGAAGACTTAAGCAAACTGAGACTGATGATGAGGCGCAGGATTACTCTGAGCTCAGAATTGCACACCCAGACACTGTTGGGATGGTGTGTGGTGGCTCTGAGATCAAACGTTGATGACTGTAACAGTTGAGCTGAACCCTCTCCTTGCACATTCTTCTTAGGAATGATGGGTCCTCCTCCTGGCATGCGGCCACCCATGGGACCTCCAATGGGTATGCCCCCAGGCCGTGGGTCGCCTATGGGCATCCCCCCTCCTGGTATGAGACCTCCACCTCCTGGAATGAGAGGTAAGGCCAGCTTGAAGTGCTTTCTCGTTAGATCCAGGCGTATTATCAAAAACCCAGCTCCCTCAGTTGTCATATTAAAAACATGGCCAGACAGAGAAATGTCATTTGGTGTTGGAAAGATTTCAACAAACCATTTAACTTTTGCTTTTATGGGCGCTGTGAAAATGTCATTTTGAACTATACAAACTGAACCCTTTCTGCAGCCATTTATACTCATTTTAGATGGGCAAAATCTGTGTATGCTTACACTGCTCTGTCCTAAAGATGTCTTGTAGTGTGTGTTGTGTATCCTAAAGATGTGAGGACCCTTCAGAAAGATGTTTTCATTAAACTTGCTGTTTGTTTACTGACGTGTATATATATTTTTCTCTCCAACAGGGCCACCTCCCCCAGGCATGCGTCCCCCTAGACCTTGATTCTCCACACTGGACTCAAATGTGTTGATGAGACTTGTTCTGCCTGCAGGAAACATTTGACTGTAGGTGCTTTGTATAGTTTCAGTTGGCTTTTTGTTTTGGTTTTTTTAATAAAGTGTCTTTTGATGGATCATTTTTAAAAAGACTGTTTGTGTGTTTATGCATGTGATGCTCCCCCACACACGTAATTTACAATAAACAAGTCATGTACAAGGATGATGAATATGGTCATATTTAAACAGATTTTTCAAAGGCAGTTTACTTTTATTTTACCTCTTATATTTACATTTAAAATGAGAGATTGGCATACCAGTGTTTGAGGCGATTATTGCTTTTACAATTCCCCAGTAACACCTGGGAGTTTTTCCCATGTCAGGGCAAAATGTGCACACATGGCATGGACAATTCATTCACCATTGGTTTGATTAGTTACAGATGTAGTGCTGCCTGCAGTTTCTTAGATGGTACTAATGTGGGAAGTTTTGTCTTGGTGCCACTGCAAAGCTGTCCGGGTTTGTGCTGAAGATCTTGGAACATCAAGTCCAACAAGCCTATGTTCACTGAAGTGATGAGCCTATTATATTGCAAATGTTTTCAGAGAAATACAAGAATATTATAATGCAATGAGCTGCTAGCTCCAGGTAAAGCTGTCCAGCTTGACTGCTGGCTCAGCTCATCCCACACCTGCAGCCTGCTGGTCTCAGCCTGGGTAGTTCATCTTAAATAAATGGGTGCATCTAGGGCTGCACGATTTGAGTAAAATATCTAATTGTGGATTTTTTTTTTTTTTTTTTTTTTTTTCACAGAATATTGCGATTTAAACCCCAAACCTGTTTGTGGTTAACATATCTATCAAATATAATTATAAACTTGTTTCTACATAAAAAGGATTCCCAGGGTTCTCAGATTGAGTTGTCCGTTTTATTTTTAAATTTCAACACCTATACAATAAAGACAAAATAAATAAATTCACAAACTGCGACATGAGTAAAAAATCTTAAAAGTAAATGTGTGAAACGAATGAAATATCAAATTACTTGCATATCTGACTGGTCAGCAGTGGACACTAGATGCCTCACTAGAAAAGCTGAAATTAAAGTGTATGTTATCTTAAACTGCAGCCTTTTCCCAGACACTGGGACTAAGCTTAGTCTTAGAGTGCACCAGCTTTTGAATGAGATTGAGTGCATTTTCTGAAAGAAAAATAAATTCTATGAAAAATGCTAGAATAATAAAAATTAAAAAGTGCAATCAGTGCCGATTACTTTTATTTTTATGAATAAAACGCGCACACACACTATCCATCCATCTATTATCACACCCGCTTAATCCTCAGAGTCACGGTTAGACCCCTGCCCTCTCACTGGGCGCAGGGCAGAGCATCACACTATTCAACTAAGCCCAGGACAGGGTGTCAGTCCATCACTGGGTACACACACACACGGACAATTTAGAGTACCCAAACACACAACTGTCACACCACGCCTTTTATATATGGAGAAAACTAAAATATAAAACAAATATTTTATAGAAAGTATTGAGTCTAGTATAATTTAAAACGGATAAAGGGAACATGACGCCACGTTTGTGAGACAGAGACAACGTGACAGCATGTTCAACATTCTTTAAAATCATTTACTTATCGCAAGATTGAGTCTGTGGTCAAAACACTAGCCTGGTCCACTCGTTTATTTCGGCTGCCTTTATCATGTTTGAGGCATTATCTGTGGTTGTGCACCCTTGCCCCTCTTCATTTAAATCCGACTTAGCCAACGTGTCTTTTAATCCATTAGTGATGGTAAGGTTCAGTTCGGCTCTACCATAATCAAACCTTTTTTTGTTAAAATACTCAGCAGATGTTTACTTGATCCCAATTGAATGTAATATAAACACACATGCTAAATTTGTTCCATTTAACTTTGTTAAATCACATTTATGAATAGAAATGCCACTCGTTTTTGTTTCTGTTTTTAATTCAAATGTATCAAAATAAGGAAATGCATCATAAAACTGGCATAACAGGAAATAATCAAATGTGCAAATGAATCAGGTTTTTCCAAAACTATAGTGTATTATTTATTTAACTTTCATTATAAATTTATCCTACTCAGGTCAGTTTACACATCTGTGTTACGACCCGGTCTAGGGTTCGAGTTGTAACAACTGTAAAATGATATGATGGATGCAAAGAAAAGGATTGAGACAGAAATTGTATGTAAAGAATAATTATATTGGGAAAAATTGTGTATTTTGGGGAACACAATAATAGTACAACACCGTGTAAACTTCAGGTTTGGTCCAGGCCAAAATAACAAACAAACAACCCACACTAACTTAAATACACCAAAACTAACTTACCTCCTTAAACAAAAGTAAAGAAAAGACATGAAACTAACCTAGCTCCCTAACTAAACAAAACAGGGGATAAACACAGTGACAAAGAAAATGGCAACCAAACCCTACACCAGGTGTTATATAGAAAATACACAGACTGGATGTAAACTAACAAAATAATACACAAACACAAGCAAGCACTGGCACAATCAAGGCAAAAGGCACAAGCAAATCAAACAGTCACAAGTCACAAAATGGTCGAGCACAGGGCTCCAGAAACAGGCAGGGAGTGAGCTTATATAGGCCTCTCAATCAGGGTGGGCGGAGACAGCAATCCAGATGGGTGGAGCCAGCATGTGAGGTAGAAACCAGGAAGCTGTTGCGTCTGGTAGACCTGCATGCAAGACAGGGAGGAAGAGAGAGCAAGAGAGAGAGACATATCCAGATACACACACCATAGCAGAGCGTAACAATCTGTCTGAACAACACATTAGCCCCACTGAATACAGCCATTTTCATACCAGACTATACCACACGAGGGGCAGAGTTTCACTGTGTGTGTACTGCATATGTACTTCTTGTACATGGGTACATGTATATTGTGTTTTTCTGTCCATCTTGGGTCCACACACTTCACACTTGGGGGGGGGGGGGTTCATTTCTTGAGCAGCAAGGCCATTCAATTTTGCCATTTTTTGACATCCATACATTGTCATTTGCAAGCTGCTGACAGTCTGGTCCTATGGCTTGCTGCTCACCGGCTGGTCCTGAGACTGGCTGTTGGCAGGCAGGTCCTGAGGTATGCTTGTGTTTCGGAGCTGGGTATCGGGCTGGTCCTATGCCTGGCTGCTGAAGGGCTTGTCCTGAGGCTTTTTTATGCTTTGGAGCTGGCTGATGCTTATCCTCAGTATCAGACCCTGAATTTTCAGAAATGTGATCTTCACATTCTGAAACTTCTTCCTCTGCATCACCATCACAACTCTGTCTCTTCCAGTATCAACTGTAAGGCAGTCTGAACAGTGAATCGCTTTGCCATCTTGATCAGTTGTGGTATGGAAACCCTCTGACAAAGCTATTTATAGTGTCTGGTCCCCAAGACTGGTTCCCGCAAGACAGAGGGTGAAATGTGTGGGAAAGTGGGTTCAGACAGTGTTGGGTGCTCCAATTTTGCAACAATGTTGCAACCATGTGTGGGAACAGTGGGTGCACAATGTGGGTTCTCACACCAAGGGCCCATTCACCTGCCTGCCTTTCTCTCTTTTTCTTTCACACACACACACAGGCCCAGAGAGGAGGAAGGGCCAATGAGGGTGCATAGAACTTATGATTTCCACACGTTCACTAGCCCTGGGTCCAGTGGACCCGAAGACCCTGAATGTAATATAAATGTGAAGAGGGGGTATACAAGGGGGGGTCATTGAAAATGTTTTGATTTATGTTCCTCACAGCAAATGAGCCAACACCAATGAATCTTAGTTTGAAAAAAAATATTTTTGTTAAGTTAAAAACTGGAAACGGGTCCCACAGACCCGAAGACCTTATAAGGGTTAAACATGCCTCTGCTCCACATTTGAATTGTTTGGATGATTGCTTTCTGGGGTAAAACATTAAAATTGCAGTTCCTCTTCTTGTCGCATGAGGGCAGCATCGTTCAATGGCCTCTCCAGGAAGAAACGTGTGACGTATTTCCTGGCCATTTTCAATACACGTGTGTGCTGAAAGTGGAGTCTGGTTCTCTAGAGTGTGTTAATTCTTTTTGCTAATTAATTTACAGTTTTAGAGTAATAAGTGACCTCGTAGAAATTAAGCTGCTGTATTATCAGTTTGGTCACGTGGCCGCTACTTTGACTGCGCGGTGAGAAGTTTGTGCTAGAAACCATGTTGTCCGGTTTTGATCTGATAGGAACTATTCAGGATGATGAAGATGTGCCCGAGGAGAGCGAGTCAGACTCTGAAGCTGAAGAGGTGAGCAGACTACGACGCTAAACTATAATCAGATTTATTTTCCACCGTAAACATTCAACTTCAGCTTCGTTCAGGGAAGGCACTGTACATAAGCGACTATTCCGCCACCTTCACAGGAGCAGCCGATAGTCCTGAGTAAAGAAAAGAAGACCCGGAAAGGACGAGGAAACGGAGACTTCAGCACAGACTTTGAGTTTGGAGAGAGTGATGGACTCTACAGTGAAGACTGGGCCATGGCCTCTGTTATGGCTCAACTCAAGAAGAGGGTAAGTCCAGAACAGTCTAATCACAGGGCTGTCCCAATACCACAGTGTGGTGTCACACCGCGATACTCGGTACTACGGAAGTCCTGAAAGGCAATGGCTGTGCATATTTTTATTCACTACGTTTTACTGTGAAAACGAGTTGGTTTAACTTTTTATCAAATTATTTATTTTACTATAAATAATGTTTTTTATCACATTATTTTATTTCAAATAAATAGTCATAATGACTTCATTATAATGATTTTTTATCATACACTGGATCATTTATTGAATTATAAAAACGGAAATTTATTTGTTTGATCAATATCAAATTATTTTATTGTAATGTCAACAACCATTGTTTTCTTGAGATAATAGAATATTTTTATTTCATTATAATGACATAATGATTCCTGATTTAACAACAAAAAAATCAAAACCAAACCAGAGTCTCGTATGATAGACAACACATGTCACAACAATAATAAACCCTCCGTGTAGATAATGCTCCCTAGCATGCTTATGAATAGCTAATGATTTCATGACAAAAGTAAACAATCATGAAAACCTTTTTTTCTGAATAATTAATTGAATTGCTTGCTTGTGTTTCACAAACTGTTGTGTTGTGTTTTGGTGGCAGCCTTTACATAGTCTTGTGGTTACTGAACTCAAGTCTGTATTTGTTTTTCAGGCTCCAAATTTAGTCATCTTTACATTGCTTTACTTTATTCAACAAGAAATAAAAAAACCCAGAGTGTTAGCAGGTTTACATATAGCAGTACAGCTGCATGTTTGGGTATTTTGTACTAAAGGTTGTCATAATACTGTATGTACAGGGGTTAGACAATGAAACTGAAACACCTGGTTTTAGACCACAATAACTTATTAGTAGGTGTAGGGCCTCCTTTTTGGCCAATACAGCGTCAATTTGTCTTGAATGATATATATACAAGTCCTGCACAGTGATCAGAGGGATTTTAAGCCATTCTTCTTGCAGGATAGTGGTCAGGTCACTATGTGATGCTGGTGGAAGAAACAGTTTCCTGACTCGCTCCTCCAAAACACCCCAAAGTGGCTCAATAATATTTAGACACAAAGACTTGCTTTGTCTGGTCACCCATAATGTGTGCATTGCAATATTTTGAGCAAAACTGTGCTCTTACCCTGCTAATTGAACCTTCACACTCTGTAGAAGAATGATGAATGTTTTAAAGCTCATTGAAATATGTGTGTCACTTTAGATTTTGGGCGTTTCCGTTTGTGTAATGTGACTTTCTGCTACAAAAACGATAGGAAGTTTGGGGGATCTGGCAACCTTGTATTTGTGAGACTGATTTTAGTAAAACAGACGTGTTAGTAGCTGATGTGTGATGGTGTTTGCTCTGTTCATGAAAGCTCTGGTATAGGCCATAGTTGGCCCAGCAGGCACAGAACCTCATCACAACATTGCATCAACCTTACATGAACATAGACAACATTCCCAGAACATTGTCACATTGTAACTGTGCCTGCTGGGTGGTAATATCTCTGCTCAGACAGGCTTGATTCAAGTTCAGTGTCCTGAGGATTAGTTGACTTGTTGATGCAGGGAAATGAAACTTAAGGCTTTCAGGGTCAGAAATGTGTCCTTTGCAATGAGTGGTCTTGTCGAGGTTTTCTGCACATGTGCAAACAATATCAGAATATCCTACCTGCAGTTTTAATTCTGACATCATTGATTGATGATTTTAGGCTGTCAGAGTGTCTTCCCTTCACTTTTATATTCTTATGCTGTTAAATATGCACAAAATCAAATCAGCAGAACACTGGAATTAAACTATTCTGTCATTAAAGCTTTGTTTTAGCCAGTGCACAGGAATATTGACTCCCTGTTTGGATATGGGTGGCCAGTATGACACACTTGTTGTTGAGATAAATTGCTTTTGATAGCAGTTTTTTCAAAGGTGGCAGTATTGGTGCATTTTATCTTTACCGGTTTGTCAAAGCAACAAGAAAGTGTTTGATTTCTGTGCTATGTATTGCTTTACTTTGAGTCAGTGCTTTGTGTTCTGTTTCCAGAAAGCACCTACCACACTGGATGAGAAGATAGAGAAAGTCCGTAAAAAGCGAAAAATAGAGGTAAGACCTGGACTAAATCCAGTTTTGAAGTTTGATGTGGCTGAAACATATGATGTATAATATATAAAATGACTGTGAGGATGTTATTTAGGAGAAAGCTCAAAAAGATGGTAAGAAAAGTGATGGTTCAGTTGCCAAGGAAGAGGAAGATGATGAAGAAGTAGATGATGATGCAGAACATGGCGACCATGAAGATGATGAAGAAGCTGGCAGTGGGGAAGGTAGTGAAGGTGATGAAGATGAAGATGAATTTTCATCAGGGGATGAAGAAATCCTCAAAAAAGCAGGTGAGTGCAGTAGGCTTGTAGTATAAACCAGTTAACTAACATAATTCAGTTTATTTGATGGTCAGTTTACTGTTTGCACTTGTAATCTCCATCATTTATGTCAACTCTTCTTTATAGATACGATAAGAGAGAAAGGCAAGAAAGGCAAAAAGAAGACTGCAGATGAGGCAAATTTTAAACAGACATTTACATGATCTGCACAATTAACCAGATAGATGATGTAAGAGTAGTTCATAATGTCACTTCATCATTTTTTTTATAGCCTGAAGCCTTCTTTGAAGATGCGTCACAGTATGATGAAAAACTCACATTCCAGGACATGAATCTGTCCAGACCTCTACTCAAGGTCAGATTTTCTCCTGATCAATTCTGCAAAGCTCTTGAGTTCAAATCCGTCTTATTTTTAGGTACAGAAAGATTGAATAATGCTTAAATTTAGTATGTTTTAGAACTGGATTATTTTGAACTGATACATAATAATTGGTTATTGGACAAGAACAGTTTCACTTCTGTTCATTTTATAGCAGGTCACAGTATAATCCATACCTGACTTACAGTGAGCATACAACTGGATAGCAATCTAAATGTGGATTATTGATTAATATTCACTGCCATGACAAAATCAGACAATATGTATTAGAAACATTTGAATAGTTAGCAGATCATCTTATTTACAGTGACAGGAAAATGTAACATTAGGAGTATTGACTCTTTTTGGTATTGCAGTGTGGGAGGGCAGATTGGTATTCATTGGGCTTCATTTCAATGAGTGAGGAAAAGGGAAATATCAGTAGTGCACAAAAAGGTGCCCATGTGAGCACAAATGAGTCTCCAGTTTTCCTATTTTTTATTTTCCAATTTACATTTTCTTTTTCTAATTTAAAAACTACCAATTAGTGAACAGATCAAATATGGGTAATGCCCTGCCCTGTGTCCATTGAGGAGGTAGGGGACTAACCGTTACCCTAATAATGGTTGGATGGATAAAATATGGATGGTGAGTTTGGAAAAGCGTATAATTAAGCTTTGATGGATTTCACTCACTCGTTTGTCTTGGAACTCGCATGACTGCATATTATTGATCACTGTCTGTGTATGTCTGACTTGTTCTAATTAGGAGCTTGTTTTCAGGCTCATGATGATGTGCATCAAGAGTGGCAGATGACCAAATAGTGACTGATCTTTTAGGGGAAATCCAGAAGATATCGTAGAATTTTTTGGAACACTTAGACTTGAGTTTACTATTAAACATCTTTTGTCTCTGCATTCAAGAAGACTGTGTAAGTTAAAGTCCCTGTTTCCAGCTTTCTCCACCAAGAGTAAATTTGATCTCAGGTCTCTGGAGAGGTTTTTAGTTGCTATTTTTATGACCAATGCTTTGTCAATACCATCAAAAGCTTAGTATTATGCAGTCTGAGGTTTAGCTGTTTTTTGGACAGTACAGACCCATGCCAAAAAAATTCTCCACAGTACTCTTAATTTTTTAAAATCCTGTTTTCATGGGTTTTATGAGCTGGAAGGCCAAATTATGTGAAAATTAACAAATAAATTATTGAAATTGTTTAAATTGTGGGCCCTGAATCTATAATCTATGAAAGTTTAACTTTTTGAATGGAATTATGGAAAGTAATCAACTTTTCCATTATATTCTAATTTTTTGGAATGGGTCTGTATAGTATCTGACAATTACTGTTTATTCTACAGGCAATCACTACCATGGGCTTCAAGCAGCCCACACCAATCCAGAAGGCCTGTGTGCCTGTGGGCTTACTGGGGAAAGACATTTGTGCCTGTGCTGCTACTGGAACTGGTAAGTTATAAATTCTGTCATTTGTATTTAACTGTACCAGGTTAATTAAACTGTTTGTTAAAACAGTGACTTGGTCAAAAATCTCATTTGTACAGTTTTCAGTAGCCAAATCTTTTCCACAAATATATAATCCCAGAACAGATACTGGCTTGTTACAAAATACGTGCCTATTAAAGGAGTATAAATGAACTGTGATCATATCATGTGACACATTCTTGTTCTTAAAAACACCCCCAGAACCTCTGGTCATATATTTGATTATTTTACTGCATTTTTTACAGTATGTTTTGGTGCTCATAATGTTTTCATACAATGTTTTTATATAAAACTGGAGCCATCACCTCTTTAACACTGTGATAGTGAAGCACAGGGTTCAAATTCGTCACATGGCATTGGTAGTAAAGAGTGTTCTGTTCAAGTTGCATGACCTCACGTTTCACAAACATAATTCTTCTGTTCTTCCGCAGGTAAGACTGCAGCCTTTATGTTACCTGTGTTGGAGCGTCTCCTCTATAAACCCAGGGAGACTCAGGTGACCCGAGTCCTGGTACTTGTGCCCACCAGAGAGCTGGGCATTCAGGTGCACACTGTAGCTCGCCAGCTCAGCCAGTTCACGACTATCAGCACCTGCCTGGCTGTGGGTAAGAGCCCCAGTTATTCTTTTTCTTTAGTTCTGCTGATTTTCACTTTGAATGGTGGTGGAGACGATGACTTATGTCCAAACTTGTGTCTGTAAACTGCAAAACAATCATTTTCCTAATTCTTTGGAAAAAATACTGTCTTAATAAATGACAGAGGACAGAGAAGAGTCTTGATGCTAGTCTTCCTCGTGTCTTGAAAGATTGTGGGTCAAGCCAAGCCGTACTGGAAGCTTGAAGGGTTTGAGGTGCGACTTGAGACTTAAACATTGCCATTAGGTAGGGAAGGGCTGGTCCATTTCTTGCTTTGTAGGTGAGCATCAAGGTTTTGAATCTGATGCCAGCAGCTGCAGGAAGCCAGTGAAGTGAATGCAGTGAGTCAGTGATTACTGCTTGATTGGCTCTGATCAATTTTAAAAAGTCAAATGCTTGTTATATTCTGTTTTAAGAATTTTTAGGGTTGCTCAAAATTTCCCAGAATAAAACTTCAGTTCAGTACTTCAGTTGTGCAGTCGTGGCCACAATTTTTGACAATGGCACAAATTTTGGTTTTCACATGGTTTACTGCCTCAGGTTATTCAAAACCTTTTGTCGCATGTTTGTGTTATAATGAAGTACAATTATAAGTGTTCCATACATTTTAAAACATTTTATTGACAAATACATCCAGTTTAAACAAAGACTTATTATTTACAGTGTTGACCTTTCTTCTTTAAGACTTCTGCAGTTCGCCTCGGCATACTGGATATCAGCTTTTGAGCAAAATCTTGAGTAATGGCAACCCATTCTTGTTTAATCAGTGCTTGGAGTTGATCAGAGTTTCTGGGTTTTTGTTTGACCACCCTCTTTTTGAGGACTGACCACAGGTTCTCAAATATGATTGAGATCTGAAGAGTTTTTCTGGTCATGGACCCAAATTTTTGTCATCACTTTTGCCTTTTGACATGGTGCTCCATCATGCTGGAAAATCCAATGTTTATCTCTAAAGTGCTCCTCGGTCATTGGGACAAGTTGGTCTTGGAGGATGTTTTGATACCATTCCTTATTCATGGCAGTAGTGTTAGGTAAAATTTTGAGCAAACCCACACCTGTCGATGAGAAACAACCACACATATGAATGGTCTCAGGATGCTTTACTGTTGTCATGACGCAGGACCCATGTTGGCACTCACCTTTTCTTCTCCTGATAATAATTTTTCCAGATGTCACAAACAGTGTGAAGGGGGCTTCATCAGAGAAAATGACATATAATATAACATAACATAATATAAGGTCATCGCACGAATCATGCTTAATGAACCTTGCCGAAGCAAAAAAAAATCTCTAAACAGTGATTTTCATGTTCTTCCATGCCTGTATTGTCATTTAGATCATTTTTTCCACTAACAGTTTATAGTCTATTATCAGTCTAGACTTAGAAATACCTAAATTCTTTTTATTTGATCGATTTTTTTCTTCTTCCTCTTTTCATTGTTATTGGCATTGATTTTCTGCCCTGCCGCAGTTGCACATATACCGTGTTTCTGTACAGGAATTGTTATATTTTCCCTTATGAGAGCATCTCCTTTTTCAAAGTATCTGTATTTCACTCCCTAGTTTTTCTTGCTCTGTACCTTATCACTGGTATGTAACCTTGACGAGATTTAGGACTGAGAGAACTGTGGGAAGCTGAAGAGATAAGGCACCTTAGTTTTTGAGGATGCTGCCCCAGTAGAGCCTATGTGTGGGAAAAACTGCGGCCTGTATACTCCCCTGCTCAGCGCTGGTTGTGGGAGGGTTGCTAATGTTTCATTTATCATTCTCAGGTGGCCTGGACCTGAAGTCACAAGAAGCAGCCTTGAGGGCTGGACCTGACGTCTTGATTGCTACACCTGGTCGTTTGATTGATCACTTGCACAACACTCCATCTTTTGAGCTGAGTCAGATTGAGGTCCTTATTCTAGATGAGGCCGACAGGTAAGATTGGCTTCAGAAGAATAAATCTTTGTTGTATATGTGAACACTATGAAACCCAAAAATCAAAAAACTAAGCGCTGACTAATATGTCAAATCACTAGTCTGCTAGCTGTTGGTCCTGAAGTGCTTTGCATGATTGCGTAGAGCACCTTAAGTGTGAAACGTATTCAGGGTTATTACATAAGACATTTACATAAACCCATTAGTTGAGTCTTTCAGGTCTCTTTGAAAGTAGACAGTCTTTAAAAACATTTAGGTAGGCTGTTCTTAGTAATGTTGTGTCATAACTTCTTTAGCTGTTTGCCTGAATGTGTAGTGAAATGAACACACGTTATCAGTGGCCGATTATATTATTTGCACATCAATTAAAACCAAGATTTTAGTTCTTAGTTTGAAGTATTAATTTTTATCTTTGTAATTATGGCGGATGGTTCCGTCCAACATTTAGTGTTCTACTGTTAGCTTGTACAGTGGGAATTTTCAGAGATCCCACAGTTCCCTTTGTTGGCTGCTTTGTGACTCTGTGTATTGGTCACTGATAGCCAAAATGTAACACACATGTAACCTTCCATTACTAGAGCATTTCCAAAAAATAGAAAATTTTGAATGTTTTTGTTCATAATTTAATTCAAAAAGTAAACTTATTTTATATTCACGACTGATAAAGTGACATATTTCAAGCATTTTAATGTTTGAAAGTAACATTTTGCATTGTTTTAATGTTGATACTGTTTAAATAATACTTTACTCAAAGTACAGCGGGACCTCAGTTTTCATCATTGATCCGTTCTGGAGTGCCTGATGGTAACCGAAGCATGATAACTGAAACAGTGTTTACCATAAGAAATAATGTAAATCAGATTAATCAGTTCCAGGCAGTTTTAGTGTGTGCCAGTGTGGTCCAGCCGCAGCCTTTGTTTTGTACACCTGTTCTCGGCTACTATTTGATGGTAACCAAGCTGTATGATGACCAAAGCAAACAATAACCGAGGTTCCACTGTGTTTTAATAATTTGAGAGTCTGGATGACTAAATCTGAGTCATATTGATCAACAGGAGAACAAAAAAGGTTTAAAATGTCACTTTACATGTAAGCAGCATGAAATCTGACTGTTTACCTTTTGAATTAAATATGAACAATTCAATTTTTTCCTGATTTCCTAATTTGTATAATGTAGCACTGTATTTATGCATTTGTACTTTTTTACATAATCTATAATACATAATGCATTTTTTGTTATTGGTACCATATCAATATTGACCACAATCGACTACAGTCTGATACTGTTTCATCACTGATATGAATAAGAAAACCCTTAAAGCTCTTTTTATACAACGAGAGACTATAGATTACTTGAAGGTTAAGAGAATATTAAGCTCAGTGTGTTTTCTGGTCATCAGAGAAATGTTTGAACAGTCCTTTAAAGATGGAGTTTGTCCTGATCTGTGTTGATTATATTTCCTCTGCTTTTCTACAGAATGTTGGATGAGTACTTTGAAGAGCAGATGAAAGAGATTATCCGACTCTGCTCCTATCAGAGACAGACTATGCTGTTCTCTGCCACCATGAGTGAAGAGGTAGCTGTTTTTTCAGTGGCACATTTGTACTATTCAGTCATGATTTATGTTGTAATACTGTTTTTTTTTTTTTTTTTTTTTTTTTTTTTTTTTTTTGTCCAGTGATTCTGAAACCAGTTCTCCCACTACTGTCCTAGACCCAAAACAGCTTAATCAAGTCATTAAACAAAAGTCTTTGAAAGTCATTCACAATGGTTGATGTTTTGATGCAGAGGAACTTATCAGACGTGATTTTAATGGTGATGTAGGAGCTGTGGGTTTTGATATTTATAACACAATTATATCTATTGCTTGTTTTTGGGTTAGGGTGCATGTTTTGTTTTTTTTTGTCTGAACATGAACTCTGTGCATATAAAATATACTTTAGGGCAACACTTTGTCAGAGCTATTGCACAGCAATGTCATCAGGTGACATTCATCACCATTTTTAATGGCTTTTTGTGAGGTAGCTGGGTTAGGTTATAAATTACCCATCTTGGGGATCCTGTGGACTGGTTTGAAAACCACTAGTCTGAGCACATACATATTAGAAAACCCTTGTGTGTAAAAGATTTGGATGTCTCTTGTCAAAATGATGTGATTATGGGTTGTCTTGTATGATCCTATAGGCTACAATGTGTTAAATTGTAATTGTCTGGTAATTTGAGTCAAGTGAAAGCAATGAATCATCAGTCAATGAGTCATCAACAACAATCTTTTGGGATTTCCCAACTTGGTATCTGTTCTGATGTTTTTTTTTCTATTATGTTTTACTGACTTATTTATTTATTTATTTATTATGCCATTAGTTATTTGAATTTCTTAAGTGATTTGACATTGAGATGACACTTGGTTATATGTGTAGCTACAGCAGTTTCTGTCTGTTGATGTCTCTCTAATATTATATGCAATATACAAGTTCTGTACATATAATTTTCAGACAATACACAATATAGAGTAACCAATATACATCGCTTACATTGACTATACAGGGAAAAGTAATATAGTCAATGATTACAGAATACACAAACTGTCAGATTAAATTAAATAAACATTTATCTGACTTACAGACACAATTCCAACACATAAAATTAACTCTTTTGTGTGTCTCAGGTGAAAGATCTGGCTTCTGTATCACTGAAACAGCCCGTGAGGATCTTTGTGAATAGTAACACGGACGTTGCTCCATACCTCAGGCAGGAGTTTGTGAGGATTCGGCCAGCCAGGGAAGGAGACAGAGAAGCTATTGTTGCAGGTGAGGGAGTTTCTCTTCTGTTACTCCTTTCCTGTGTCCTTCATTTGAAGGTTAACAGTCTTTCATAGCATTCTTTCTCGTACCCTAAAGCCAGTTGTTTCTTCTCTTTGTCTCGCGGGCCTGTGAGCAGCACTCCTCACACGGACGTTTCAGGATCATGTGATGCTGTTCACTCAGACCAAGAAACAGGCTCACCGCATGCATATCCTCCTTGGCCTCATGGGCTTAAAGGTTGGAGAGCTGCATGGCAACCTATCGCAGGCACAGAGATTGGAGAGTCTCAGGTACAGAGCTGAAGTTTTAGAAGTAGAAAACATTAAAACACTGGACCCGTGGCTAAGGGCCGTTTTATAAGAAATGTGGGGAATGTATTTGAAAAATAACCTGTTCAGAGTCTGTACAGCAGCACTTATTCCATTCTCTATGGTCTCCTTACAGGCGGTTTAAAGATGAACAGATTGACATCCTGGTGGCCACAGATGTAGCAGCCAGAGGTCTGGACATTGAGGGAGTCAAAACTGTATGTTCCTTTAATAATGTTTTACTCATGTCATCACGTTTTTTATTTTATTTGAACAAATTCTACACTTTAGTCCAACTTGTTCTGATAAGTCAAACTAACATTTGAGTTTACATGTTCATCCTTATTGTAACACGTACATGTAATGTTAGGCAGAGCAGGTCTGCATTAGAGCTTATAGGTTGAGAGTTTTTGAACAGCAGAGTTTGACCTGTATCCATACAACAGCAAAACCTGAGTATCTGTGTAATGATAAAAAAAAAAGAAAAAGCATGGGAACAGCCCTCGTGACAGGTAGGGAATGAGTCACTGGTTTTACACAAGCCATGGCAAGACAGTATTGTACTAATCCTACCTGACACCTAATTAAACCGTTGAAAGGTATCATACACTGTTCATATACATGGCATACTTTAAAACACAGTGCCACAACAAAAGATGGAATCATGTGGAAAAAAATTTTCATAATTTAATTATAAAAAGGGAATCTGTCCTATTTGATATTCATTACACATAAAGTGACATGTCAAGCTGTTTTGTTTTTATTGTTGATCAGTATGGCTTATAACTCATAAAAATCTGAAATCTAAAGTGATTTATTACTTTGAACCTTTCAACATTAAATCAAAATAGGAAAAATGATTTTGAAAACATCTTGAAACCTGTCACTTCACATGTAAAGAATGTAAAATATGACTTTTTTTTAATAAAACTGCACTAGTGCTGGGCGATAAAACAATATCGATTTTTTTCATGTTTTCCCTCGATGATGATGATAAGCCGGGGCAATAGAATTCGATAAGCATTAAAGTTTGTTTCCATTTCACGTCTAAGCAGCTTGACAGTGAGTTCTGATGTGTAATACTGCTGCTTGTTAGCTCCTCCTCACCAGCACCTCCAAAATGCACTGTTGTGTTTAAGACAAGCGTGTGATTGGCCAGGCGAGAGAGCGTGAGGTCGCTGTGTGCTCATCTGTTTGTGTGAGAAGAAGGAGAAGGAGGGGTGCTCGGTGTGTGTGTGTGTCAGCCAGAGTGCTAGCTAGCATTAGCATATTAGCTTGGCTCTCTAGAGTGTTATTTTGGAGTGGCTGCGGCCGACAGCAATCATTGTAAGTTTCAACAATAAAGCGAGGACAGTAAACATCTTTCTCGTCCATCCTTTCAACGCGTCCAGTAACATAGTAACATTTCATGTATTTAGTCTGATGTTTTTAGAAAGATGTTTAAAACTATGACAGTGTTAGAAAATGTAATATTGTGATAATTATCGAGATTGATCAATATAGAAAAATTTATTGTGATAAAATTTTTGGCCATGTCGCCCAGCTCTACTCTGCACACAGATTAACTTTTTCACAATATTCTAATTTTTTAATTGCCCTAGTACCATCACCCAAACTCTTAAATTGTGTTGACTTGCAATTCTAGGGCAAAGAGACAGGTAGGCAAGCTCTTCTTATTTATGTTCTTATGAAGTGACCATCTCCTGTTTACATTTTTGAAAAGCAGTAAATAAGTAATGGATGCATGTGCATACATAGATCTACTATACTGATCCTAGACATGTTGTGTCTTCTTCTTAGACTTAATTTATTTACAGCTTTGTCCAGTTATGCTTTCCTTCTTCATTTGAGTTGTATTACTTCTTCTGTTCTCAGGTTATAAACTTTACCATGCCCAACACAGTGAAGCATTACGTGCACAGGGTAGGCCGTACAGCCCGAGCAGGGAAGGTGGGCCGATCTGTGTCTTTGGTTGGAGAAAGCGAGAGGAAGATGTTGAAAGAGATTGTGAAAAAAGCCAAAACTGCTGTCAAAGCTCGTGTTTTACCCCAAGGTAAGAATCAGTGATGTGTTGAATAGAAGTGATTTGATATGGTCACAGTGTAGTGACCTGGACAAAAAACACAGTTTGGTGCTATTGCAGTATTAAGTAAAAAATATTTTAAAGCATGAACACCACTCTTACATGCATATTGGCTTCACCATTGAACGTAAGTTCATAAGGTGTTTCTTTGTCCAGTTAATTTTTTCTTTTTGTGAGGTGAAGTCTTTAAGTGCAGGTTACATTTTGATATTGGCAGGCTGTTGTGTTTAAGTCTGTAGGTTCTTGGGGTAATTGCAGATGGTTGCGGGGAAAAACATTTGGTTAATTTAATAACATATTTTCAAGAATGACTTGTCCATAGCCAGCCTAAAGGCCAATTTATACTTCTGCATCGAACCTACTCCTGAGCCTACGTGTAGCTGTGGACCCTACGTCATACCCTGACGCGCACCTCTCCATAGAAACCCTCATACGCTGTACCCTGATGAACAACTCTCATAGAAACTCTATCGCCATTGACCCAGAATTGAATAGTGTTTCCCTGTTTCAGTTGTTAATGCTCATAACTTCATTAGTGATTTGAATGCTGTTCTAACTTCAGAATATGTTTTGTCATCCCAGAGGTAATTCTAAAGTTCAGAGATTTAATTGAGAAGTTGGAGAAGGATATATATGCTGTGCTTCGTTTGGAGAAAGAAGAAAAGGAGATGGTGCATTCAGAAGCACAGGTTTGGCACAAAATCCTTGTTAACATATTTCCTTCTTTCCGCCTAATTATCTTCCTTTTCTTGATTTATCTTTGTGTGTGTATGGTGGGGTGTCTTGTGTGTTTCAGATCAATTCAGCCCAGAAGAAGCTAACACAGAGTGCAGACGAGAAGCAGCCAGGGAGGACCTGGTTCCAGTCTCGTGAGGACAGGAAGAAGGAGAGAAGTGAGTTTTCCACATGGTTGCCACTTGCAGTGTTGTAATAGGGATTGAACAATAATGTAATTAAAATCCTGATTATGAACGCTCGGTGGCAGTGTGGTCAGTAAATGGTAAACACTATTTTTTCTATCTCTGTGCTTCTGTATGTGTGTTCATGTTATTCTTATTAAAATAACTAACTCTAGTCAGTTGCCATCATCACTAACAGCCTTTTATGAGAACAAGAAGGGCTCAGTAACTAGCTCATTAGTTGAATCAGGTGTGCTGGGTGAAGAGGAATCTTTAAAAAGTGCAGGGTAGTGGAATCAGGATTGAGAACCACTGATTTTTTTTTTTGTGTTGCCAACGATTCTGAAGCCCTTTTTATATTTATTGAATTAGTTTATATGGGGAACTATAATTTAATACATTTTATATGTCCCCTCAGTGAGAGAACTCTCAAATCCAGACAGCAATATGATTATTGTAGGACAACTGAGTTTTATATTTTCTATGAACCTGGATAATGCACTCCCAGGAGAGGCTCACTGATGGATATGCATGCTATGAGACCAAATATGGCAAGTAGCATTAGTTAATCTTTTTTCTTTTTCTTTTTTTTTTTTTTTTTTCCTTTTTCTCCCCCAATACACAGATATTTGTTTCCATATGGCTGTGGGTTTCCATATTTCTGTTTGGCTGTGGGTCATTAAAACGTCTTAAGTACACTTATTAATAAAAAAAATACTTCCATTTAAATTTATTTAAATTCAGATTGGTCTAAAATGTTTTTAGTCATGTTACAGCAAAAAAATATTTTCTGCTAGACCTAAGAAAAATAATAATGAGGATTATTATTAACAACTGGTGTGTGCTGTGTTGTTAAACTAAGGTCTTAGTAGCCAGCTGGCTAGCTAATTTTTATTTTTGAAATGAAGTATTTCTCCCAGAAAATTATTGCAATTACACATGTTTTGTTATACACATGTTTATTTCCTTTGTGTGTTTTGGAACAACACAAAAAACAGAGGGGAAAAAGGCAAATTTGACATAATTTCACACAAAACTCCAAAAATGGGCCGGACAAAATTATTGGCACCTTTTCAAAATTGAGGGTAAATAACTTTGTTTCAAGCATGTGATGCTCATTCAAACTCACCTGTGATAAGTAACAGGTGTGGGCAATTTAAAAATCACACCTGAAACCAGATAAAAAGGAGAGAAGTTGACTCAATCTTTGCATTGTTTGTCTGTGTGTGCCACACTAAGCATGGAGAACAGTAAGCGGTGGAGAGAACTGTCTGAGGACTTGAGAACCAAAATTGTGGAAAAATATCAACAATCTCAAGGTTACAAGTCCATCTCCAGAGATCTTGATGTTCCTTTGTCCACGGTGCGCAACATAATCAAGAAGTTTACAACCAGCGGACGGAGGACAAAAATTGATAAAAGGTTGCAACGCAGAATAGTCCGGATGGTGGATAAGCAGCCCCAGTCAAGTTCCAAAGAAATTCAAGCTCGTTAGACGTCAGATCGAAAAAATACAGAGACACAGTCGTCACCCCAGGAGGACCCAGAGGACGGTATCGCAAAGTAAAGTAAGTTTACAGCTGCCTATCAAGTCCGACTGTGACTACGTGGGACGCGGACGTCCTGTCGAACTTAAAGAAACCTTGAACTGACCCCGACGAATAGGTGGTAGGCCTGATAAGACGCAACGTTGGAAAATAGTTAAAAACAGGAGGCAGGC
>BRDA01013025.1:4983-19792 GCA_036984385.1 Crenuchus spilurus | reverse complement strand
CTAGCTAATTTTTATTTTTGAAATGAAGTATTTCTCCCAGAAAATTATTGCAATTACACATGTTTTGTTATACACATGTTTATTTCCTTTGTGTGTTTTGGAACAACACAAAAAACAGAGGGGAAAAAGGCAAATTTGACATAATTTCACACAAAACTCCAAAAATGGGCCGGACAAAATTATTGGCACCTTTTCAAAATTGAGGGTAAATAACTTTGTTTCAAGCATGTGATGCTCATTCAAACTCACCTGTGATAAGTAACAGGTGTGGGCAATTTAAAAATCACACCTGAAACCAGATAAAAAGGAGAGAAGTTGACTCAATCTTTGCATTGTTTGTCTGTGTGTGCCACACTAAGCATGGAGAACAGTAAGCGGTGGAGAGAACTGTCTGAGGACTTGAGAACCAAAATTGTGGAAAAATATCAACAATCTCAAGGTTACAAGTCCATCACCAGAGATCTTGATGTTCCTTTGTCCACGGTGCGCAACATAATCAAGAAGTTTACAACCGGCGGACGGAGGACAAAAATTGATAAAAGGTTGCAACGCAGAATAGTCCGGATGGTGGATAAGCAGCCCCAGTCAAGTTCCAAAGAAATTCAAGCTGTCCTGCAGGCGCAGGGTGCATCAGTGTCAGCCTGAACTATCCGTCGACATTTGAATGAAATGAAACGCTATGGCAGGAGACCCAGGAGGACCCCACTGCTGACACAGAGACATAAAAAAGCTAGACTGCAGATTGCCAAAATGTATGTAAGTAAGCCAAAATCCTGGGAAAACATCTTGTGGACAGATGAGACCAAGATAGAGCTTTTTGGTAAAGCACATCATTCTACTGTTTACCGAAAACAGAAAGAGGCCTACAAAGAAAAGAACACAGTACCTACAGTCAAATATGGTGGAGATTCAAAGCTGTTTTGGGGTTGTTTTGCTGCCTCTGAAACTGGGTGCCTTGACTGTGTGCAAGGCATCATGAAATCTGAAGATTACCAAAAGATTTTGGGTTGCAATGTAGGGCCCAGTGTGAAAAAGCTGGGTTTGCGTCCTAGGTCATGGGTCTTCCAGCAGGACAATGACCCCAAACATACTTCAAAAAGCACCCAGAAATGAATGGAAACAAAGTGGTGGAGAGTTCTAAAGTGGCCAGCAATGAGTCCGGATCTAAATCCCATTGAACACCTGTGGAGAGATCTTAAAATTGCTGTTGGGAGAAGGCACCCTTCAAATATGAGAGACTTGGAGCAGTTTGCAAAAGAAGAGTGGTCCAAAATTCCAGTTGAGAGGTGTAAGAAGCTTGTTGATGGTTCTAGGAAGCGATGGATTTCAGTAATTTTTTTCCAAAGGGTGTTCAACCAAATATTAAGTTCAGGGTGCCAATGATTTTGTCTGGCCCATTTTTGGAGTTTTGTGTGTAATTATGTCAAATTTGCCTTTTTCCCCTCTGTTTTTTGTGTTGTTCCAATACACACAAAGGAAATAAACATGTGTATAACAACTTTTTTTTTTTATTTTCTTGGAGAAATACTTCATTTTCTGGAAAAAATTCAGGGCTGCCAACACTTTAGGCCATGACTGTATATAATATACACATTTCTGCCAGTTTTCCTCCTTTTCCCAATGTGGTAGTCGCCAATTAACCCAACCCATTAGTGGCTCTCCTTATCACTGTGCACTGTCCCTGACTCTAGGAGGGTGAAGACATGCACATGCCTCCTCCGTTGCGTGTGATGCAGCCACCACCTCTTTTCAAACTACCACTTGTACAAAATCACTGGGGAACCAACGCACTTTGAGGAAAGTGCAGGGTCTCTAGTTTCAAATGGACCAATCAGTAGATACCCGAGCCAGCAAACATTGCAATGTGTGAGTGATAGGAAGAGTGAGAGTGCCATCTACCCACCCAAAGAGAGCACTGCCAATTTTGCTCTCTTGGGCCCCGGCTGTTGATGGCAAACAGCATGACCGGGATTCGAACTCATAGTGCCAGCGTCTTAGCCTGCTGAGCCACTCGGGGCCCTAACCTCACTGATGTTGAAGGTTTTTCAAGCTTAAAGGCTAGAATCACACATGCAGAGCAGGAAGCACATGAGTATGGGGTCTTAAATTTAATTTAAAGTGGTATTAAGAAGTCTGATCAGAGGAGCACTTTAGTGAAAAACGGTAGGTAATGCAACCTGGATTTTTCTTGGTGGAGAAGGGAAAATTGTGACATGGCTGATTCAGACAAGTAAAATTACACAGGAGCAGTCGCACACAGTAAAATCAACCCCAGACCCCATATAAATGGAATCATGCCCAAACAGAACTTGAGATCATTACTTCATTAAATGACCTGTATTTGTCTTCAATACTGGGATTTTAAAACAAGTCAGTAGACCATTAACATTAGCTTTACTCTCTGATTTCTCCATTTTCAAGCCACATAACGTGATCACAAGCTCATTATCAACTAATTTGTTCACTTATTTGTATGAATACTGAATGTTACAGCTCTACATTGTAACTGTAAGCATATTTGTTTAATGTTGAATTTGTCTTCAGTGAGTAAAGCTCTGCAGGACTTTGACCTGGCCTTAAGGGGGAAGAAGAAGCGTGCTCAGTTCTTGAAAGATGGCAAGAAGAAAGTGCTTTCGGTAAGATCATCTCTTATAGTTCCTGAAAACAACCTAAAACTAAATGCGTCTTATAAGAAACCAACCAGTATTAATGGTTTCATTTACTTTACTCTGTGCTTTAGAGTATAAATATTGGCTTGTGAAGGATTATAGCACTTTGTCCAACTTTTGTGAGTAAATGGATGTGCTTTCACTTTTGTTTCTGCTATACCTGTTTGTATGTACTAGGCTGAAGAAAGAGCTCAGTTTGAGATCTTGAAGTCTCAGATGTATGCTGAAAGAGTTTCGAAGCGTGATCGTAAGCAGAAGAGAGCAAGAGCTGTACCAGAGGACGAGCCCAAAAAGACAGGTGGGCACTTTTTTAAAAAAAAAAAAAAAAAAAAAAAAAGGCCCTCTCTTCTGTTGGTCCTGGATCAAATGCCTTTGTGAAGTCACGTTTAGTCCATTAGTCCATATTTATTAAGTTTTGAGAGATTTCCCCAGTCAGTACTGACACCAGCCTGGAAGAAGTTTTACTGTTTTGCTAATTTCTGTTTTTATTTTCCCTCAGCCCTGAAACAAAATACTGGAAAGCCGGCAAAGAAGTCTGTGTTTGACAAAGAGCTCACCAACGTAAACAAGAAAGCCCTGAAGCAGTACAGAGCTGGGTGTGTTCCTTGTAGACATGCAGAAGTGTTGTAATGTAAACATGAATTGTGAATTCAGTTTGTGGAGTTCTATAATGTTTTGTATTCTTGTAGGCCTTCCTTTGAAGACAGAAAAAGACTCGGGCTTGCTCACAAGAAAGGAGGACGCTTTAAATCCAAAGCCAAGTATGTTATACTTTATTGCAGTGAGATCTTTGTTCCTTTCTAAATCACTTGTGACTTTTCAGAAATAAACAATTTCTCAGTTTAGGCTGTAAGTGTGAACTGACCAATAGAAATGCCCATGAACTCTTCCTGCATTGGATGTTTTGACTTGAGGCTTTAATAATCTGGCCTACCGAGTTTTTCTGCTTTGGATATATGCCCCCCCCCATCACACACACACACACACTTCTCTAGTTTGATCATGTACTATTTTTACATTGGTTTTCAGGTACAGGAGAAAGTGAAGTACTCATCGTGTTGGTGGGTGCAGCAGAAAAGCCCCGGCACCACTTCTCACAAACCTTTCCAAACCTCAACTATTACAGAGGAAATGGCAACCTGCTCTTTGAACATCAGCAAAAGGACAATTTTACCCTCAGATTTATTTGAGGGAGCAGGGTGTTGCAAAGTAATACATCCGAGTTCAGTACTAACTGAATTGCTACAGCTTCTACTATTATTTGGTATCACCTCAAATCCAGTCAGGAATTGAAGGCCTTTCAGAGCAGAATCAGTGCTGTAACAACTGTTAGTGGAACTTGGGAGTTGTATGAACCCTACAGCAATAAAAACTACTTTTGTAATTTGAACAAACTGCCCAGTATTACTGGATTTGTAATGTGTGTTCATCAGTGAGCTGTAAATTTGCATGAGTTCACTTGATTTATGTATTTTCTGAATTAAAAATGTGATGTCCCAAATTAATTTTATTGCCAGTACTGCTGCTACACCTGAGAATAAAGTGGTATCCAATGTCAGATTTACTATTACCTCTTTATTCTTAAAACTCTCGGTATACTGCTGCAAAATGTTCCCAATGTGAGATTTACTTTTCCTCTGATTGTACAAAATCATGTTGGCTAATAAATGAAGGCAATGTTAGAGCTCTTCAGTCAAGCTTTTTATAATTATGAAACAATGTCAACTAACCTGTCTGTCAGACAAGGAGAGACTTACAAAATAAGTCTGACGATCCTAAAATGTTCTTATTGTCCTGTTCATGTCCTAGACATTCCAAAACATTGACCAATATGCTGGCACACAGGAATTTGACCTCTGCATTTAACCTATTGCCATGAAACAAACCATAACACACTAGGGGGTGGTGAGCACACAGAGCAGTGCCCAAAATGGTGGACAGCCATATACACCATGCCCAGGAAGCAGTTGATACTATGGTACAACTAGTTGTACTACCATTACAGTACCAACTACCATCATGGGAGTGTCCAAAAACATGGTAATGCCATAGGATACTATCATGCAATGACACTAGTAACATGCATGTGAACAAAACACCATGCTATAATTGGTATTTGTGGTACTGTCATACCATAGTATATTTAAATATATTATTGTGATATGTCTTTGTAAGGGTTGTTTGATTTTGTCTTCTTAGTCGTAATATATCTAAAATCATTGAAATCATTACATACAGTCATGGCCGAAAGTGTTGGCACCCCTGAATTTTTTCCAGAAAATGAAGTATTTCTCCCAGAACATTATTGCAATTACACATGTTTATTTCCTTTGTGTGTATTGGAACAACACAAAAAAACAGAAGAAAAAAAGGCAAATTTGACATAATTACACACAAAACTCCAAAAATGGGCCAGACAAAATTATTGGCACCCTCAACTTAATATTTGGTCGCACACCCTTTGGAAAAAATAAATCAATCGCTTCCTATAACCATCAACCAGCTTCTTACACCTCTCAACTGGAATTTTGGACCACTCTTTCGCAAACTGTGAAAGGGTGCCTTCTCCCAACAGGTGTTCAATGGGATTTAGATCCGGACTCATTGCTGGCCACTTTAGAACTCTCCAGCGCTTTGTTTCCATCAATTTCTGGGTGATTTTTGAAGTATGTTTGGGGTCATTGTCTTGCTGGAAGACCCATGACCTAGGACGCAAACCCAGCTTTCTGACACTGGGCCCTACATTGCGACCCAAAATCCTTTGGTAATCTTCAGATTTCATGATGCCTTGCACACAGACAATGCACCCAGGTCTAGAGGCAGCAAAACAACCCCAAAACATCTTTGAACCTCCACCATATTTGAAAAAGCTCTATCTTGGTCTCATCTGTCCACAAGATGTTTTCCCAGAAGAATTTTGGCTTACTTACATACATTTTGGCAAACTGCAGTCTAGCTTTTTTATGTCTCTGTGTCAGCAGTGGGGTCCTCCTGGGTCTCCTGCCATAGCATTTCATTTCATTCAAATGTCAAAGGATAGTTCAGGCTGACACTGATGCACCCTGCGCCTGCAGGACAGCTTAAATTTCTTTGGAACTTGATTGGGGCTGCTTATCCACCATCCAGACTATCCTGCATTGCAACCTTTTATCAATTTTTCTCCTCCGTCCTCATCCAGGGTGATTAGCTACAGTGCCATTGGTTGTAAACTTCTTGATTATGTTGCGCACCGTGGACAAAGGAACATCAAGATCTCTGGAGATGGACTTGTAACCTTGAGATTGTTGATATTTTCCACAATTTTGGTTCTCAAGTCCTCAGACAGTTCTCTTTCTGCTCTCCATGCTTAGTGTGGCACACACAGACACACAATACAACGATTGTGTCAACTTCTCTCCTTTTTATCTGGTTTCAGGTGTGATTTTTAAATTGCCCACACGTGTTACTTATCACAGGTGAGTTTGAATGAGCATCACATGCTTGAAACAAAGTTATTTACCCTCAATTTTGAAAAGGTTCCAATAATTTTGTCCAGCCAATTTTTTTGAGTTTTGTGTGAAATTGTCAAATTTGCCTTTTTTTCCTCTGTTTTTTGTGTTGTTCCAATACACACAAAGGAAATAAACATGTGTATAACAAAATGTGTAATTGCAATAATTTTCTAGGATAAATACTTCATTTTCTGGAAAAAATTCAGGGGTGCCAACACTTTTGGCCATGACACTGTAACCAGATGTGTACTGAATACTAATTTTTCTGTGTGTATAACTCTGAATCACTCAAATATTGGTTTACAAAGCCCAAACGATAACAATTTGTTTTGATTTTGTTAATGTAAGGTAATGTAACATACACTTCCTGGTCACCACCTGGATATAACTAGGCAAATAGGTAAGAGCCTCCCATTGGAAAATTATTGTATGGGTGATTGCTTCAGCTGGCAACAAGTTATTTAATCCTAATTGATGCAATGAGTAGCTTCTCATTTGTACAACAACCATGTCGAAAGACTTCCTGTGGTCATGGAAAAGATTTTCATCTATCTCAGAAGGACAAGTTATTGACATGCACCAAGCAGAGAAAACATCTAAGGAGATGCTGAAACTACTAAAATCGGGTTATGGACTGTCCTTCACATTATTAAAAAGTGGAAAGACAGTGGCGGGAAACATCTTCGAGAAAGGAATATGGTCGGAGAAAAATCTTGAATGATTGTGATCGGCGATCACTTAAACGTTTGGTGAAATGACCTTTGAAAAACAACAGTAGAACTCAGGTATATGTGTAATAGTGAACGTAAGAGCATTTCCACATGCATAATGTGAAGGGAACTCAATGGATTGGGAATAAACAGCTGTGTAGCCTTAAGAAAACCACTTACCGCTAACCGCCAAAAACGGCTTCAAATTGTTAGGGAGCATAAAGATCTGGAGCAATGGAAGGTCATGTGGTCTGATGAGTCCAGATTTACCTGGTTCCAGAGTGATGGGCACATCAGGGTAAGAAGCGGGGCGGCTGAAGTGATGCACTCATCATGCCTAGCATACAAGCCTGTGGGGGCAGTGTTATGATCTGTGGTTGCTGCAGTTCGTCAAGTTTAGTTTCAGCAATGTTATGAACCCTAAGATTGAGGTCATCTGACTTCCTGAATACTGAACGACCAGGTTTTTCCCTCAATAGATTTTTTCTTTCCCGATGGTAAGTCCATGTTCCACAATGGCAATGTCAGCATTCATCATGCTCAATTTGTGAAAGAGTTGAGAATATTTGGGATGTGCTGGAGAAGACTTTGCACAGTGGTCCAGATCTCCCACCATCAATACAAGATCTTTGGGAAAAGTTATTGCAACTCTGGACAGAAATGTGACGTTGCAAAACCTTGTGGAAGTGATGCCACAGTGAATATGGCCGTTATCAAAGCTAAAGGCAGTCCAATAAAACAGCAGACAGCGTGTAATGTAGTGTAATGCTCTCTTCGTCCTCGTGAAGCTAAACATCCGGGTTAATACAGCGCCTTCGGGACTTAAAACAACACATCGCTTTTCTTTCTCCTCTAAGCGGTTTCGGTTATGATTTCTGTCTCTGCAATGCACTTCCTCAGCCGCCCTCACAACCGAGCTCGAAAACGAAACTTAAAGAGGTGTTATAAGCGCAGTGAGACAGAGAGTCCCACAGAAGAGCAGAGACACAGCTGATTCGGTAAGTCCTGAGCTTCACCCGCCACACATCAGCTTAACACTCATCTGCTCTGCCTTATTTCTGTCTGCCTGACACTAGACTACATGTGACGTGATCAAAATGAGGGTTTATTTCTCCTGAAGCATCTCATGGAAATGTATTTGTGACTTTATTTACATTGTATTTATTTTTGGTTTATTTTATGCTGTTCGGATAGAAAATGTGGCGAAGTACAACCAAATTAATTGTGAATATGACATCATCTTTAGCGTGAGACGTCATGTCTGTTAAAGCCATAACGCTCCTATTTTAAAAGCCGAGTTGTCGCCTTGTGACGTCTTTTAATCTGAAAGCATTAATGCGCCCCCTGCAGGACGCAGGTGGTATCACGCGCCTTATTTATTTATGTAAATTATCTTTTGGGATTCATGTTTTTGGAGTGGTAGAACATACAGAGCTTTTAATTTGGACCGATTGCTAAACTGGTGAAGTTGTTGGAGGGTTGTTACATCTTTGTTTTATAACGTGTCTGGGTAACACTTTAAAATAACTTTCATTAATAGCTCATTAACTAATGATTTTCATGATCATTAGTTCATGAGAATTTAATTAACAAATGATTTACTAATGATTTGTTAACATTTGCAAAAAATGAATACAATCATTAGTAACTACATGAACTGTCATTTTTAAACACATTCATTTTCAAATTCTCATGAACTAATGATTTGTTCACAGTTATTAATCATTAGTTAATGGCTTATTAATGAAAGTTATTATAAAGTGTTACCTTTGTCTGTGTGCTGAAAATAATTTTAATGTCAGATTTACTTTTTCTTTGATTGAACATGAATCAGGCAGGTTAACAGATGCACACAAGGTATTTGTAAAAGCTAAAGCTGTTCTATCAAGCTCAGGGGTGTTGCAGTGGGGTGAAAAGTTAGCAGGGCCCCAAGTGGGGGGAGGGTCATTGATGAGTCTGGAATTTTATTTTCCTTTAAATATTAAAAGGGGTGCAGTTGGGGGGTGTTGGGTTGTGCGTATGGCCCAGAATTAGGTGCTAAGCCCCTGATGAAGCTTATTATAGTTACTAAACAAGCAGAATTCAGCTGAACTGTCTGTCAGATGAGACGTACCATAAGCTCTACCAGAAATGAAAAGACGTATTGTCCTGTTTTTATTTAACATCCTGTTAACTGGACTTCAGTATGCATGCTAGTGAAGTACAATTTCTTACCGATTTCTACTTTCAGTAGATTTTGCTTATCTGAGTTGTGTTTTTGTTTATGTTGTACAAATAATTTTAATGTTCAGAAAGCTTCTATTTTGTGGAACCTTTGTTTATGACTGAAGTTGATTTTCGTATTTTTGAGTGTCTGTGCATGTTTAAACATGTCAAACCGTCTTTTTCAGCTGGCAAAAAAACATCTTTGAGTGTAAAAAAACTGAAACTAAGAAGCCATAGACACTCTGGAAAAGAAAAGAGTCAGTGGATTTTGACCATAGAATTAACTATTTTTACAGCAGTTTTACAGTATATGACATCATGATGCTGTTTATTTATAAATGCTGCTTATAAATCCTCACAAATAAAAAAGTACAATTCCAGAAGATACACATTCAATAAAATATTAATGTAGTTTATTTAAAATCCTCAGTTACTTGAACAGCTGAATTAATGACAGCTTTTACTGAACTCCTGAGCACAACATGCTGAGTTTAAACAGCATCATAAACAATGAAATGCTGGTTTGAACTGCGTGACTGTCAAAGGGTGAAAAATAAGAGGGAAATTAAGAGCAAACAGAGAAAACTTGACTTTAGAATTTGGCTGGTATCCCCAGTAACAGAAGACAAAACAAACAAACAGCAAAACAATTAACAACAAAATAAATGTCACTTGTACAATAGTGTGATTGGAAAGTTGAGCTAAATTCTAAGATCAACTTATTCTACTTGTGAGATTTTTACAAGACATTTAATCAAGCTGTTTACTGATACAGTACTTTTATTAATGTCATCTGAGCATTGTTCTGTTTATCTTCTGAAGCACAGGAAAGTTGTGCGGGTGCTGAAACATGGAGAACGAGCAAATACAAAGTGGCAACACACAACCAAGAAAAGGTATTTCCTACTTTGTTGCTTTTTTAAGTAGTAATGTTTTAAAGTGTACTCTTCTGTCTATGATCCATAGTGTAGACATATGTGTTAGTTCTGACTGGGTTGAACTAACTCAATGTGTCTTGGGTAAGGGCACCAGGAGACCCCAAACTTCTATTCATATCTGGGTTTTGGCAAATTGTCTTAGCTGTACTGAACTGTAAAACTGTTATGACTATAAATACACATCCACACTGATCAGCTATATTAGGCTATTCCTTAGCATATAGTTGCATTTTGGTGTTATTTAATTACAAAAACACTGTTCTTCTATGATCAGGACCCCCACAGGATGACTACCATTTTTGATGTTATGCCTAAACATTATATATATATAATTTATAAGTATCATTGATTTCCATTTGAACTGTTTATTCCCAACATTGTTTTATAGCTTATAAAAACTACTAAAGCCTTTTGGTAGTACAGCACTACACTGTGTCAAGTGACCAAACATTTAATCATGTTCGAATGATCATCAACTGAACTAACTTAACATTCTTAAAAATAAGTCAATTTTATATAGACTGTAACTGTGACTGCTACCTTCATTCATAAACTACTCCTTTAACTCATTTAATTCTTTCCATTAATTCACAAATTTCTGCTCTCTCCATCCTTTATCATTTCTTTTCTCTTTCTGTCCTCTCTGCCTTTTCCGTCATCTGTGCCTCACAATTCAGACACAACCCAAAATGCTGGAACTATTTCAAAATGACCAAATGCTAACAATGCAAGAAAAATGTTCTGGACACAACCATAAGTCTGTGTAAATAACAGAAGCTCTTATCCAGTATATTGTTCTTGATGATCAGGCATTTTCAGTCATCAGCAACAAGGGATTTAGATGTTTTCTGAATGTGTTAGAACCCAGCAGTTATCATATCAACAGAAACGGTCTTACCATAGATGTATGACACATCAAGAGCTGCATGTCCAGTGTCTCACATTGGTTTAAATGCACAGTGTTGCACCAGTTGCGCTGCCACCAAAGCAATTCACAGGCCAAGCAATAGCAAGCACATTTGAGGAAATACTCAAGACTTGGACAAAAAGTTGTTGGACGTTTCAGACATTCTACCCTGGCATAGTCCTGCTTAGAAGACATTTAACTGCAGCTCAAACCTACAGTAACAGTAATAAAATATTGAGAAATAAGTTTTGTAATAACATGCATTACACATTAAATGTAAGCTAAAGAATAATTCTTAAATAAAATCCAATTCATTCACTGCTCCATGTTGGTATTATGGTGGTTTCTGTTCAGTGAGATGAACCAGAGACACATTAACTGTTACATCGCAATATTTTACCATAACAGCTAAACTGTTCCATAATGCTTCTGATTTATTTATTCTGTTGGTATCAGCAAGTACAAAAATACATGTTCTTGTACTCGTACTGTGGCGAAAAAAAAATGGTATCAATAGTTAATAGTTACTAATAATGACTTAATAGTTAAAGTTGATTGACTATTGTCACATACAGAAGAATGCAGCTTCAAGTTTATTGATCTCCACTCATTTTCCACACTCTTTCTGCCTTTTTCTGTTCCACTGATGTAGATCCTGGACAAAGATGGGGAAACAGAATACCTAACCATGTAAGAGAGAGAGCTGATAGAGACAGAAGAGGGGGTGCAAGAGACGGAGCAGGCAGAGGAAGAGGCGGAGCTGCAGGAGACGGAGTAGGCAGAGAAAGAGGTGGAGGCGGTGGCAGAGGAAGAGGTGGAGGAGGTGGCAGAGGAAGAGCAGGTGGAGGAGGAGAAAGAGGAGTAGGTGGAGGTGGCAGAGGAAGAGGAGGTGAACGAGGAATAGATGGAGGAGGCAGAGGAAGAGGAGGTGGAGGAGGAGTAGGTGGAGGAGACAGAGGAAGAGGAGGTGCAGTAGGAGTACCTGGAGGGGCCGGGACAGGTAGAGGTGAGAGGAGAGGAGAAAACAGAGAAAGGCCAGATGTTCAGAGGGACAGAGGCAGAGAAGAGGCTCACAGAGAAAGAGGAGGAAGACGTAGTGGAGGTCATGATGGAGGAAACAGTAGAGCTGGTACCCCTGAGGTACGCAAACTTGGGTACAAAACCCTGGAGGATCTGCTGGAGAAAGATGCCTCAGTGGTGGCCATAACCCTCTCCTCCAGTGCAGGACTGAAGGTTCTGCTGGGTGAGAGGACCATGCGGCAAGACCTTGTTCAACTTCTGTGTCGGGTTCTCCGCAAGGCCTTTCAGTCCAAGAACGACCGCAGAATAGTGCTCCATCTGGCTCAGGTGGTCAAGGATTCCGCCTTCTTCCAAATTGTGGTCCCGAGTTATGTGACTGGAATGATGACGGATTATTCTATTCCTGCTCGGAGGGAACAGTACCCTCTGCACTTGGACAACATCATCAGTATCCTGTCTGATGTGGTCAGCATGTTTCCCTCCAGCTCCGTCCGTTCAGTCTCAATGGTAGTGACACTTCTGAAACCAGTGATCAACCATCTGCGAGCATCCGGCATAAACATTCTTGCCACAACTGATGAAGACCTTGAGAAGATCCAGGGAATAGTCGACCACCTGCAAGAGAAAGCAAGAGAAGGGACTTTGAGATCGGACAACTACACCATCCTCATAGGAAACGAAGGTGCTCCACCAGGAGAGGAGGACTTCAGGAACATGAACATCTACCCAACTCCAGAAGAATTCCACCAGGACCAGAAACCTTTTCTGCGGCTAAATATGATGTCACAAAGTTACCCCAGTGTCCATGTCTACTTGGACACACATTTCAGGCTTCTGAGAGAGGACTTTGTAAGGCCATTACGAGAAGGCATCCAAGAGCTGCTTCAAAGTCAGCACGATGAAACTCTCAACAAAGTGCCAATGAGAAAAAGACGCTTTGATGACATCAGGGTCTACTTTGACACCCGACTAGTCGTCCCACTCTGCACTCCAACTGGCACCGCTTACAGAGTGCAGTTTGATACACGCCCCCTTGAGGTCAGATGTTAAATACGCACACAAAAATCTGAGCCTATGACTTTAAAATCACTTCCATTATGTAGTCCTTGTTCAGATGGATATTCTGCAGTTATATGTAAAGGTTTGGACACCAGTAGTTAAATGACATGTTTTATAAGTGAAAATAAGTCAACAAAGTCTCTACAGAGACATATCTTATATTTTATTGCAAAATAACTGTTATTCACTGTTTTGTGTGGCACATTTTGTATCATGTTTCATTTGATTTTCCCCCAAAGTTAAATTCAGTAATAAATTAATTGTAAATACGGTCAAAATAAACAAGTAGATTATGCACTAAAATTTTAGAAAACAATTCAGATTGTTTCCCCTGAAAATGTTAATTTCTCTTGAAATTTTGATAATAGATGTCTAAACAGTTTTGCACCTGTGTACTTGGCTGTTTTCTACACTTCACATACATTACCGCTCAAAAGTTTGGGATCACCCAGGATTTTCCATGACAATCTATACTTTTATTTCAGAAGGGTCCTATTATTATTATTATTAATAATAATAATAATAATATTAATTTATTTATTTATTTTTCTAGACTATAATAAAGTCCACAAATACTGCTGCTCCAGATACTCAGTATTCTATGGTAGAAAGGTGAGGTAGGACAGTATCACTGTGTTTAGTTCACAAGTTGTTGATGGTGAGTTTAGAAGCTTTACTACAGCTGTTTAATCTCCACCAGAGGTTTAACACATTGTGTGTGAGACATCACTGGACATGACTCTGTCCTACCTCACTCTTCTAATATAAACATTTGAGTATCTGATGCAGCAGAATTTATGCATTTTATCATCAAATCAAAACAAAAACACAATACAAGTAAAATAAATAAAAGTCCAGGCTGTCAGATGTTCAGTTTAATGTGTGATCCCAAACATTTGAGCGGTAGTGTACATTTACAAACATGCATATGAAAGTTAAAGGCAGAAAGAAGAAAAAAACAGCTTAAATGTAATTGTAGATTCTTATTCAGACTGTGCAATGATTTATTTTCTTTTTTTAAGTATCTGCAATTTATAATACTGTGTATTCCTAGTCATTGATGGCTGTTTCATCCAAATGTTTTTGAAATTATTTTTGAAGATGATAACTAAAATTGCACACTAAATCAGTTTAATTTCAGTTCATTTTCTAGAGAAGTTGGAGGAGAAACATTAATTACTTTTTGTGATGATTCACAGTTTGTGCGCTGGGAGAATTCCAAACGACTGCTGTATGGGTCCCTGGTCTGCCTGTCTATGGACAACTTTGAAACATTCCTCTTTGCTACGGTGTCAGATCGTGACCCCAGGCTGCTTAGAGAAGGTCAAGTCCAGCTTATGTTCTCAAGAGAAAGTCGAGCTGAACTTGTCAGAGTCCAGGCTTCTCACTCTTTCTTGATGGTGGAGACTACTGCATACTTTGAGGCCTACCGCTATGTTTTAGAGGGGCTTCAGGAGCAAGAAGAGGAGGATCTGCCCTTTCAGAGGTATTACTTGAATTGAGTGTACATCAGTGTTAATTTTGAGAGGTGATTTTGATTTAGTTTTAGTCTTATGACTAAAATGTATATTAGTTTTAGTCAAATTTTAGTCATGTAGTTATTGCTAGTTTTAGTCTAGTTTTTGTTGACGAAAATTGAAAAAATGTAGTCTAGTTTTAGTGAATTAAATGTTTTAAATATTTAATCTAATTTTAGTTGTATTTTTTAGTTATAATATTTTAAATAATTTTTAGACTGCTTACTGTTATTTTAATAAAACAATAGTCTTTAATTTTTGTTACATTTAATAACACAATGACATCAGATATT
>BRDA01013022.1:47075-67999 GCA_036984385.1 Crenuchus spilurus | reverse complement strand
TATACAGAATGTCGTCAGTCTGTCAGTTTTTTACCTTGTGTGAAAAAAACATATCCAAGGCAATTTGTTAAATTTGTAAAGTCAACGTCCCTCGAGGAGGAACCAAGACAAAGACATTTAATACTACTAATCTGATACGACACGAGTACACCTCACGACTGAATACAGTGAGTATCAGCAAACAGCAGAGCTAGCACGGCTAACTAGCTTACTGTTTTTCTTAATAATAATAATAATAATTCAAGATCTACATTGAATGGTTGCAGCTTTCGTTTTAAAACAATGGTCTATGTTTAATAGGTGCACTTTGACTTTGATAATGTATTTTTTTCGTTTGATAATCATTAATGCAGGTTTAATGATTAGAATTGCAGTATTGTCTGTATTTGTATAATTTACAGGTTAAAGCTTTAATGATTTTAGTACTGACCTTTTAATTTACTTTAATTTAAATTTGATTTTAAAATAATTATACACTTAATGGTTGCAGTTTTTTCGTTGTAAAATAACCATGGATCTGCATTTAATGGCTGAAATTTTGCCTGTATTTATTTCATTTACTGTATTTTTCGTTTTAAATTTATTAATAATCTAAATTTAATGACTGCAATATTGGCTGTATTTGTATGATTTAGGTCATTTACTGCTAATGTTTTTATAGATGTGATGTTCACATGAGTTAGTTATTAACGGCAATAAACAGTTTCGACCATATTTTGTGTTGCTTGTGCCAACAACTGCTCCTAGATTTGCGTGGCATATAGCCTCAATGGGTATCGGCTATCGGCCGATCGTGCTGAAAAGGGATCGGAAATCGAAATCGGCCTCAAAAATGCCGATCGGTCCATCTCTAATTAAAACATTTAAAAGGGCCAAAAATGCAGTGAAATGATCCCCCAGAAGTAGATAAAAAATGTTCAGTAGATCAAAAAGAGATGGCTTTTGTTTACTTTACATGTTAGCTGTGAACAAGCCAATCAGCATACCATGCAAATCATCATTAATTATGTTATTCTTATACTCCTCTTCATTTTGTTCTCACCTATTCCACCTGGGTGGTTTTATTTCTTACTCATTTTCTGACACCCACACTAGCTGTAAAGAGCCAGTCAGAGAGCAGAGCATATTACATTATTCATGAGTCCACCATAAAAGGAAAACAGCTTGTTTCAGGAAGAGGCAAAATCATATGCTGTATAATTGCCTTTTAACAGCATCTGGCCTTTTTTACCCCAACAAAAGTCACGTACCTGCTAGGTAGACATTAGAGCATTATGAACAGAATAAACATAAATGCAGTCTGTGGTTCCTTTAAATAGTCTGTCATGTATACTAAACGTGTTGGGATTCTCTGATCCTCAATCACTATAGCAGTAAATGTGATCTTCTCTGTGTATATCTATGTATGGATTGTGAACAGAGCTTTTTTTATATATGCTACAGAACCATCTAACCGAGTGTTACCAATGGAGAAAAAACTTGTTAAAGTTAATGTTAATGTTACCTGGCAGCAGGGAGTTCAAATAGACAATGAACAATAGTGTAGTAAACAATGCTTAACATTAGCGTCATGCTATTTGAAATGACACCATGAATATAAAGCTAATGGAGTGTAGTATAGATATTCATGTTAAGTGCTGTATTTGAGTTGCTGTGCACAAGCCAGACAGGGTGAGCCTGCTTTAAAAGAAACATTACAGTTTGACTGAACACTAAAAATGAAAATGTAGCCTATGCTGCTCCCCAGCATATTATGCCTGCTCGTTGAATCATCCGGGACGTTACCAAACTGTCACTCAAGACTCCCCAGTAGATCAGCAGCTGATGTGTTGTGGCTTTGAATAAGCTGTCTTTTACTTACACAGTAGCTGGGCTACTTTATGGTTGCCGTTATGTAATCCCCTAGCTGTCTGCCCAGGAATATTACACAACATCACTCAGGATTGTGCAAAAGGTCACACCTGGCAGGTTCATGTTTATAGTCAGGTTGTAAGATTGTTAAGGTTGTGTAATGTAAACTGTAATATCTCATTTTCTGGAAGACATATCTTGTAGTTAATATACACAGATAACGCCTGTCATTAGCACAACATCAGCAGGTCAAGCACTAACTATGATAAGTGTGTTCCCACTACATTTGACAATAATAGATTAAAATGTAGGTTTTAAAATGATTGATTAGTTTTAAAGACCCATCTTTTATATTTTTTTAAAACTAAATGGTTCTTTTCCAGGTTCAGATCTGTTGTTTCCTGCACAGGCTGAAACACTTTAAAGGTGCCCCAGAATGTTAATTTGTGTTTATATTGACATAGTATTGTTGAATATGGAGAGTTCACTATGCAACTGATGTACCATGAACCTCCAATAGTGTTGTCTCCTCCCTCAAATATTAATCCCACATAAACTAACTAGCACAGAAAATTGGGGCGACTCTAAAATCCAAAATCCTAAGACTGTTTCATATCAGCATCAAACTTTACATACATCATTACAGTTTCAGTTCCCCTGTGAGACTGGCCAGACATGTTCCCTCCCACACACACACACACAGCACTTTAGGATATTCTTATATCAAACACTTTTCATTAAATGTAAGTTATGAGTAGAGTTGCTTGTACATTTTTAAAATTTATATGTTGGCAGTGTCTTTGATTACTGATCTGTATCGACCCTTAAAATATCGGTCAACCCTGACTCAACTCACCCCAACTTTATTGTATAAGACAACTACAAAGTTATTGACACCAAAATCACTAAAATAAACAAGACAAAAAAAGAGTAAAAAAAAGTAAAATAAATACAAACAATAAAACAATAAGGCAAATAATAAAATAGTAAAATAACACACAATTCACTACATTACTCCCTCACACACTTCTCCTGCATACCATGCAAATCACCATTAGTTATCTTCTTACATCTCTTCATTTTTTCCTCAGTTCTCTGTTTGTTCCATTGTATTTTTTACTCGTTTTCTGGTACCCACACTATATTCAGCATACTTTTTGTGCTGCCCAGGGGTAAACTAGCCAGTCAGAGCAGAGCTCATTAAATTATTCATGAGCCTGCCATAAAAGGTAAAACAGTTTGTTTCAAGAAGACGCAAAATCATAGGGTGTGTGATTGCCTTGTAAAACTCAAATTTAGTCCTTTGTAGACATCAGAGAACAATATAATTTGGAAAGAATTTACTGAATCAATGTATTCTATTGTTTGGTGCCTTTAAATCGTCTCTCATGTATCTCTGCTCTGAGCTATATGTGCTATACATATATAAAATGCTAATAATACATATAGGTTCCTTAAAGTAAAATAGGGAATTTGCCAGCCTCGTGTCAGTAAATGCATCATCCCCCTTTCACTTCAGCTTTGTTCTAGGAATGACCAAAAGCTTTTGGTAAGATCTCAGTGACCTGCCACTTGCATAGGGAGTTAACAGTTCACTAACATATTCAGGAGCTTCACCATGAAGGGCCTTATAAGTAAGTACCATAGTGAGAGCCGTAATCCTTATAGTACATTTCCAACTGCAGTCATTTGGATTAGAAACTTTCATAGAGTCCTTGACTTGCACAGTCTAATTTATGGTATGCGATTGATTTTGTCAGAGGCTGATATATTGTAATGTTTGTGACTCCATTTATCAGTCATAACCCAGTTGTAACTGATGTGATGGCATGAATGGTTGGCGAAGGGATTTGGTTTCTTTTTACTGCCGTCTCTGACTGCTGTGTGCAGCCGGAGTCTTTTGTTAAACAGATCCTGCTGGGTGAAGGTGTGGTTCAGTTGGTGCTGGTTTCTGCGCTGAGGTGCTTTAACAGCCCATTTAAGTCTTGGCATTCCTCGATGTGCTATAGGGAGAGTGGTCTTTTTCACATGTACAGTGTGAATGTGATTATGTGTGCCAGGCTGCTATAGTTCCCCTTTTTCTTCTTTGACCTTTGAAAGAATGCTAGAGCTCTGCATGTTTTATTTACCTTTTGTCTAGAAAAAATGTCTAGCAAAAGCCCTATTTGGATTGAATTAAATGTACATGGGGTCCTGAGGTCACTTCTTCTTTTGCAGGAGATTCACTTTAGTTTTATTTATGTGTGGATCAGCCATGTGAGTTTTTATCCCTTCAGTTCTGAGAAAAATTCTTCAGGCTGAATTATATACTGTTTTCACCAAACCCAGGTCTTGTTTGGTCATTTCAGACATGTCCAGAGACAAATCTCCATGTTTTTCAGGTGTTGTCTCAAGTTGGAAAAACAGATTTTTGGCCACTGCTGCTAGCCATATTTAGTGCACATTTACACCAAAAAGCTTAACAAATTACCAAACAAAAATGGCTGCTTTTGTAGAGTCCCTCAATCAATTATTTGTTCTGAAAGGAAGATCTTTCATTGTATATGTAATCTGGCGGAGGAAGCAAAAGAAAATCAAATAGATGAGAAAAGTGAGGTCCTGCAGGCTTATTAAAATGATGGGACTACAAGCACAAGTCATTACTTATCAGCTGTATCACACACTGGTTCTGTAGTCACTTTAATGCCATCTGGATGCATGAGTTTCACAGAGGAACCATGTAAGAACAACATGAGTATTTACATTTTTTTACCCAATATTCACCCCAATGTATTGGTAACCAATCAACCCACCCATTAACTAGTACTCTCCCAGTCACTTGTAATGTCCCTGACTCTAGGAGGGTGAAGACTAGCACATGTTTTCTCTGATGCATGTGAAGAAACCAACACTTTTCCAACTGCTGCCAATACAATGTTTGGAGGAAAGTGCAGGATCCCCAGCTCTGATGGATCAGCTGGCAGAAGCCTGAGCCAGTGGACATTACTTTAGTAGTGCTGTGGAGACAGTGCCATCTACCCACCCAGAGAAGCCAATTTTGCTTTCTCAGCTGTCGATGGTAAGCAGCATGACCGGGATTTGAAGTTGACATAGTGTCAGTGCCTTAGTCTGCTGAGCCACTTGGAAAACTTTGTGGATGCTTCTGTGGAATGAAAGTATTGGGCCCACCAGGTACACTTCAGAAATGTGTTGTTTTCATTGTTGCACTGTCAACATTTTGACCAATGGTAATATATTTGTGTTAAGTTGGAAATGATGGTGCTTCATTGAGATGCAAAAATCTTGAATTTTCAGGACTGATATGATAACTGATTACATCTGACGGACATCATGTCATTAATGTAAATTGATGTAAAGTACTAGACCATCACTGGGGTGGAACCCTGAATGGTACTTCTTTAGTTAGTATCTTGAAGTAGAGAACACATTTGTGCCAGATTCTGTAACTCATTTATTAATGTCGTATTGATTGCATTTACCATGTCCTGACTCCAGACTTTTATGTTTACGTGTTTAAAACGGGTGTTTTTTGTTGATTACATGCAGCTTTTGCTTTTATCACTTTGTGATGACTTATTGCTCTCTGTTACACAACACAGATAGAAATTTTATCTTCTTCTGCATGATGAGGAAAAACCAACCCGCTCATAAAACCTGCCCAACATGCAGGTAGAACCATAAACTTAGCAAAGGTGGAACAGTAATCTGCCTTAAAGATTAACTATAAACAAAGAATTGTAGCTAAAAGACAAGATAAAAACAATCCATGAAGATCTATTTACAGAATAGGGAGCTACTAGTGTGCATGATTGCCTCTTCACAATAAAAAAAAAAGCTATTTAGCATTTATCTGTCTTAAAGGTGTTTGGTTTTCATTTTTCATTTCTATACCTATAAAATATATAGAATTTATATAATAATAATCAATATAAAGCAGACATAATAATGAAACAAATGCAGCAGTAATAATAACTACTAATAATATGTGTTATACTGTGATATCCTCAGAACAAAGGAAAAGACGGTGATATAAAATTGAACTTGTCAGTCAATCTTATTTTAAGGTAAACAATAGGAAATTGATGTTGATAAATCAGTACTTAAGCCATTAGTGTGGTATAGTGATGTATACAATTTTTGGCAAAAAACACTTTTGGTGTTTGGGTGAATAAGTTAAATGAAAAGAAAAGAATAATTTATATCAAACAATGAAGTTTTTAATGACACTTTACCCCTTTATTAGTTCCTGACCATAGACATGAACCAGAGTGTAAGTTTACTGCAGTAAAGTTAATTTAATATTGAACACTCATTTGACATTCAGTATTGTGCTTTTGTTCATCAATTAACAAAACACAGATTCACCAGCAGTTACAGTTTGGTGGTGAAATGAAAGGAAACAACAAACTAGAAGCACAAACTTTACTAAACTACACTTGTTATAATGAAGCCAGCATGCAGCCGCTTAGCTTTGTGTTTGTGCCCCAGTGGCTGCAGTGTTAGGGATCGTCTTACAATTATCAGGAGAAATGTGAAGTGTTTCAGTGTCTAGCAAAAAAAAAAAAAAAAAAAATTAAACACACCAAACATCCATGTGGCTTACATAATTGATTTTAGACATTTTATCATGTTTTTTAAAATTAAATATTAGTAATAATGTAATATCTGCATCTTCATACATATTCATATATCATTGTCTAACATTTGTTTTATATACAAATCTAAAATAATAATCAATTAAACTCATGTTATTAAACCTAATGATGTCAAACCAACTTATTAAAATACATTCACTCCTGGCTAACTACAAATCATAATTATTGCGATATCATTTCTTGCCAATATCACACACTTCTAACTTCTATTCTTCCATATCTTTTCCATGTCTCTTCAGTGATAAAACTAACTGAAATGCAATACTTTAGGGTAACTGATGTCTGTGGTTATCGTTAGTGTATGTGAATTATTGTAACACTACTGAATTTATGAATATGTATAGCAGCTCGTGAACACTGTCATATTACTGATGCGTCTGGTATCGACTTGTAGAGTACAGGCTTCCCCAGGGCAAAAGTGTTAATTATACTCTACTGCTTTGCACAAACATGTGCATAATATTAGCAAACAGATAAAAGCAGACCGTGTCTTTATCTGTTGTGTTAAGGCCATTGTCTTTCTGCATACAGTTAGATCAGTTACTGAATCACAGACTATTTTAGCTCCACCACACTGATCATTAACCAGCAGGTGATGAGAAATGCTTACGAATGGCTGTGGTCAAGGGCGTAACTTTGGGTCCAACATTGGGGGGGTTGAGCTGTCTGCCTATTTATTTATTTATTAAATCATTTACTTTTCTAAAAGGATTCAGGAGATTTTGGGTTAACCATATTATAAATACATTGTAATGCTTTTACTATGTATTTATTTAACTTTCTTTGTATTTACTCTGCACCTTAAACAATTAAGAAATGTGGAGCTAACTAACGGAGCTAGCTAAAATACCTGAACGGGTATTCATAGTGTGTCTGATACACAGCAGCATAGTTATTCAGTCATCAGCTAACAATACATATACATTTACCTCATTTTGATTTTTCGACCAACAATGAAAAAATGTTTTTTGTCCACTTTTTGGTGCTCTTTTCGTTTTTTCGTATGACACCCACTCCGCCAGCAGCTGCTTGCACAAGCAATCAAACGGTCAGGGTTGCCAGGTCCAGCAAAAATTATCCAGTCCAAAGTCAGTCTAAAACCCGCCTTTCAGAAGCTTGAACTAGCACGTTTGAAGCAAATGGCAAAACTATGAGTGTACGACTTAGTATTTTGTTTATAAGGGATTTTTTATCAGCCATTAATAATATGGTAACATTAGTGTTTATTCATTCTTTTATAACAGTTTATCCAGTCAAGAACATTTAATAGTAACATAATTAGCAAAAAAAAGGAACTGTCTTTCTCTCTCTCTCTCTCTCTCTCTCTCTCTGTCTCTCTCTCTCTCTCTTTCTCTCTCTCTCTCCTTTTCAGGCTGTACTTCCTTATGTCGTTATGTTCTCCTCATTCGTATTGTTGCATTCAATCTTCCAACACCTACTTTTCTTGTTGTTTTTTGGCGGCTGCGGTAATTTTTAAAAGTAGCCCAAAAAAACGCATCCCTCCACGCTTTAATTTTCACCCGCGACTGCATTTTCAAACAAGCCCAATTTGGCGTGAAAACCACGAACCTGGCAACCCTGCAAACGGTGAGCGCTGCTGCTTGGTTTTTGTGGGGAAAGGGGAGTTACATTACCAAAAGATTAAACATCCTAGTATTTTACCTAAAATTGATAATTAAAAAAGAAAATTAACAAGTTATTCATGAAAGACGTTTTTGTAAATTGAAATTATGTGACTTTATTGGGGGGGTTATAGTGATTGGATCAGATTATTGGGGAGGTCATAACCCCCCTATCCCCCCCCCCCGCAAATTACGCGCATGGCTGTGGTACATTACTGAAGGTTTGTGCATGATTTTCCTTAGGCTGGCTTTATAAGGTGCAACTTGAAATGGACATGAGACTAAATTGCATTTGAACAGTGTAACATTAATTGTCCTTAACTAGAGGTATGATGATAGCTACATATTGTGGTGTTGAGTGTAGTGTACTGCTTTAAGTTTATTAACGAAAATTTAATATCGAGATAATTATCGAGATCGATCAATATAGAAAGAAATATCGTGATAAATTTTTTGGCCATATCGCCCAACTCTACAGAGGAGACTATATAGGGGCAGCGTTTGGACACAAATGAGGGAACAGACCTGAACAATGACATGAATGAATGAATGTTACACTTATATAGCGCCTTTCTCAAACCCAAGGACAAAGATGATTCTGAATAACAGCTGGCTGTTTTGAATGATTTAGATCTTTTGTATTTTGCTGAAACAGGATTACTATCACTTTGCTTATATGGCTTTATGTTTCAGGCTACCCTGAAAGGGGCCCCATTCTTTTTTGTTCTCGACTGCCCCCAACTCCCCCATTCTGACCATGGATTAGTACATACTTCTTCATGACATTTTTCAAGACAACTAGCTTTTCATGCACCCCAAAGTGAAGTGGACAACTGGAGAAACAGAGGGAGTTGATATATATATGTATATATTCTGAGGAAATTTTGACCTTTTGACCTTTTGAGTGTACCAGATGAACAGCATCTTTAAGGCAGCTTTCTTATTTTTAATATATCCAGACTAGGGGTGTAAAAAATGTCTTTTGTGATAGTGTATTGATTCTCAGAAACACTATATTGATTTTAATTATTATTTTTGGTCTGTATTTCACAGAAAAGTAATGACGTTGGGGGTTACAGAAGCTGTGATAAATGCAAATGTAGATCCTGCTGTGAAGTTTTTACTCTGATTTTATGCATATACTGTGTGCTTTTTACAATGACGGATTTCCCAAAAAATAGGTGAAATAAATCACAGTATATTCTCTTGCAGTATCACAGTTTACTGAATCATAACCCCTGAATTGTGATGTATCACATCACCCGGTTCTTGCCAATACACAGCCCTAATCCAAGCACACTAGGACTGTGTGTTAGAATGCATTTAAAGGATCAGTTGGGATTAGTGTTTTTTCTCCTCTAATGCCCAAAATGATGATCAGTCGTCAGGGGACTGGCCTAAACAATAAACCTGGACTGGATTTTGGCCTGTGTCCAAAAGGATGATTTTGGGAGGATGGAAGGCCACTTCTTTAACCTACTTTTTATAGCTGGATTATTGTGTTGGTTAAGATGGACGTCAGCTTGAGAAACTGATACACTCAAAAAATGTATTATAACGTGGGGTTCCTTTCTTTTGGAACTGGAACCTGTACAGAATAGAATGGAGCTATAAACATCATATTCATTCAGGTTTTGGAGTTTCACATTTGAGTTTTTCCTAGTTTTTCTCATTATATCAGACTTTATTCTGCATTTATTATACTTACATTTTATTGTACTGTTAATGTTGTTTAGTGGGGAAATTGTTGGGAAGCTACTGTTGTAGTTCCAACAAATGATTTTGGCTCAAGACCCTGCAGATATAGGGGTGTAAAATATCACTACACTTGAGTATTGCAGTACTGATATGTGATGCTGTATGGATTCTCAAAAACACTGTATTGGTTGTAATTAATAATGTGTATTTAAAGACTGGTGGCAGACAGTGGTTTATTTTGTGTTGTTTTGAAACCCCCGACCACTAGATGGCAGTGTTGTAATCTAGTGTCAGTCATTAGACTCTCCCTCTCCAATGTAAACAAGTAGTTTAAGGGTGCACCACTGACAGTTTCCCTGCAAGTAGATGACAGTATATCACCTTTTTTAGAGTATTGTGATATATATCACAATATAATAAGTCAAAATATCTGTATCATTGTCACGTAGCACATGAATATAGGAGATGAGTGCAGGTGCAAAACAAAACCAGACTTTAATAAATGGGTGAATCTAAAAACATAAACTATAAACAGGCCAAAGGTCAAAACCAAGAGATCAGCCATAAAATACACAAGAGAGCTTCCTAAGGAGCGAGTGAGGAAAAGAGAAAAAGAAAAAGAAATCTAACACGAAAAACAAACTGACTAAATTAACAGGATATGATAAGAACTAAACTAAAAACATAAATTAAGGAAATGAGAAACAAAACACTAGCGAGAACCAAAAACCAAGGAGAACCAAGTTAAGAAGGAAACAAAGCTAAAGGCTAACGGTAACACCACGAGAAGAGAGACAAAAGATAGGAAGGACAAATAGAACAACTAGCTAACTGACTAACAGGCTAACGGACAGAAAAGCTAACAGAAAAACAACAACAAACGAAGAGGCTAACAGGCTAACAAACAGGCTAAGCAAAACAGAACAAGGAAACAAATGAGATTCTTAGGCAAGAGACGGAGTGAGACAGGAAGGTGGGTTTGTGATAGCATTTAGGAACGATAAGACCAAGCAATGAGTACAATCTGTGCTAAAGCTTAAATAACAACGCTAACTAGAGTTGCTAAGTTCAATTCACCTGAGAAGTTTGACCACCAGACCGCAGCTGCCCCTTTCGCCATACTGGGGAAAATGTGCTCAATTCTGCAAATTGAACCCGAAATGGATAGAAAAATGTCTCTGTAGAGGATGCTCGCAAAATCAAAACACATCATTTAAGCAGGAGTGCCCAAACTTTTGAGACCACATCTGCTACACATCTCGCAGAGAGAGGTCAAACCTCACGGTGGAGTTGACTGAATGGCCTCTATCTGCTTGGGCTGTGATTTGCAAGAACCTGGTGACACATATAACTGTCACACTTCCTGCTCATCCCTGCCCTCTCTCGTTTCTCCTACTCTTGGACTACAACCCCCATCATCCTCAGTGTTGTTGACCATCATGTGACCTTGGAGTTCTCCAGTCCTACTATGAACTGCTTTTCCCAGAATTCCTAAAATGGGTTAGGGATCTGGTCTTGTGACTGCAAGGTCTCTGGTTTGATCAGGTCATGACTGAAGTGCTCTTGAGCAAAGCACCTAACCCCCAACCTGACTGCTCCCTGGGCGCCGTTGATAGGGCTGATGGCACATGTTCTCACAGCCTAGTGTGTTCACTAGTGTGTGTTTCATTGCACAGATGAGTTAAATGTGGAGGTCAAATTCTGTTGTGTACAATCGCATCGGCAAAAAGTTGAATGTAATCAATAAATAAAGATCAAGTGTGAAATAAAATGTGTTGAAGTTTATTCTGTAAAACATGTCATTAGACTGTGTATTAGTGGTAGGAGGATGAGGATCAGAGAACACAGTGGGGCTGTCAGAGAGAGACATGTGCAGTTTGTAGACACAGCCAGGCTGGTATTCTTCTGTTGTCATGGCATGGAAGGGGATTGCTATGGGGTGGAGCTGTGCTTTCTTGGCTCGGTCTGCAACAATCTGTCTTCACTGTTAGGTGAATGTGTGGAGGGTGCTGTCGCTGAGAACAAAGTGTCCTTGATAAGCAAACCCATAGCCTGTAGTAGCGTAATCAGGCTCACTGGGACTCTCCTGAGTATTGTGTCTTTTGGGTTTTTACAGTCAGGAACACCACCATGGAAAGACTGAGGACTCTAGGGCTTAGATCTGATGAAGCACACTCCTTCAGTGCACCCAGAGGAGATGTGTAGAGTGCAGTGCTATGCTGTTTTGTCTGGTTTGATTCACTCTCTTTGGTATGGTCTTGCTGCTGATCTGTCTTCTTTCATTACACGGAGTGATCCAGCACCACTGAAGATCTTCAGGATGAGCTGGAAATCTGGATAGACTTTGCTCCACGCTGGTTGAGGCGAGCACTGTTCAAATGTATGAAACTATAGAACTGTCGTGCTATATTGCACAGCCGTGGTTGTAGCCGTGGCCTGGAGGCAGGGATCTGGTCTTGTGACCGGAAGCCTAGTGTGTTCACTAGTGTGTGTGTGTCTCACTGCACGGACAGGTTAAATTCCATTGTGTTCAAATCACATTGGCCAAAAAATTTGAATCTAAACAGCACTTTCACGTTTTATAAACTACAGCACATATTAACTTTAGCAGTAAATGAATCATTAAAATATCCAATGTTTTTGTTCTGTCGTGTATAGATATGTGTGGTGCTGTGGACTCATTTGGCATTTGAGAGCTTCTGTTTAAGTTTTGAACAGTAGTATTTTCTAAAACTAGGTGAGCATGTAGTGGAAGTGGTTAGTAGATATCAGCAGTCCTCAGTTGGCTAATGCAAACACAAAGTGAGACGTTTCAGTGTGTTTTTAATTCACAGTTGAGGAATATTTGCAAGGACAGCTCCAGATCTAGGACATGGCACCAAAAATGGGGATATCTGGTCAAACTGACCTGGTCAGATCTTTAACGAACCACCACTACCACTGCACTATGAATAATGAAAAGGGCCAGAGTGGCCCAGCAGACTAAGACGATGATACTATAATCAGAGGATTGCATCGAGGTCATACTGGCGCATTCACTCTCTCGCCATCACTACTACCATGCAACGTCTGCCGGCTCAGGCGTCTGCCAGCTAATCCATGAGAGCTGGAGATCCTGCGATTTCCTCCGAATGTTTTGGTGGCCCAGTGATGATATATAGGCAGCAGTTGGAAAAGAGGTGGTGATTCACTTCACATACATCGGAGAAGGCCTGTGCTAGTCTTCACCCTCACAGTGTCAGAGACCTAGCAGATAGGTGGGTCGACTGGCTACCACTACATTGGGGCGTGGGGGGGGGTTGTGAATCTAAATTTGGAACCACCTACAAATCTAATCAGGAAAAGTCAGAGTTAGCATATAGCCTTTGTTCAGATATAGCATCTGGATTGGAGCTGGCCTACTTATTGTGCGTAACACAGGTGAGCTTGTTCTCTGAATGTGATGTAGTTCTGTATATCAGATTGATTTATCCATTTAGCACAGTTATTTTCCACATGGTTCTCTGAATAAGAGGAGTCTGTTACTGGCACAAGCCTTGTTTGCATAATTCACATGGTGTCTGCTAAAGTTTGTTTGATTGTACATTCTATGTGCTGTAGTTACTAATGGTGATAATGAGACTCTTTGGCAGTTGTGTATGTGTAGGCTGCCAGGTTATTATGATTGCTATTATTATTATGGCTGAAGCTGAATTCACATTTCTCTGGGAGAAAAGATTCCATCTGGCTTTCGTTTTCAACTGCACCTGCATCTAAAAGAATGATCTGAAAAACTGAAAACTTAGTACTGCATCGCAGGACCTGAAGTACATTTATTCAGACATTTCACATTGTAAGTAATGGATTGGTTACATTCAAACGATATCATGAATTAAAACAGCAAGTAATGGTGGTGTTAATTACAACAGCCATGGTCTTGTGACCGGAAGGTTGCTGGTTCGATCAGGTCATGACTGAAGTGCTCTTGAGCAAGGTACCTAACCCCCAGCTGCTACCTGGTCACCGTGAATAGGGCTGCCCACTGCTTCAGGCACATTTTCACAGCCTAGTGTGTGTGTTTCACTGCACGGATGGGATAAATGTGGAGGTCAAATTCTGTTGTGTAATCACATTGATAAAAAGTTGAATCTCTCTCTATATATACAGTATATTCATTTTTGCAGTTTTTATCCCCTTCCCAATGTAGTAGTAGCCAATTAACCCACCCATTAGGACTCTCCCCATCACTTTGCACTGTCCCTGACTCTAGGAGGGTGAAGACATGGACACGCCTCCTCTGTTGCATGCGATACAGCCATCGCCTCTTTTCAAACTACCGCTGATACACCGTCACTGGGGAGCCAACGCACTTGGAGGAAAGCGCAGGATTCCCAGCTCTGAATGGACCAATCAGTAGACGCCTAAGCCAGTGATAGGGAGAGTGAGAGCGGCATCTACCCACCCAGAGAGAGCACTGCCAATTTTGCTCTCTTGGGCCCCGGCTGTTGATGGCAAACAGCTTGACCGGGATTCGAACTCACGATCATAGTGTCAGCATCTTAGCCTGCTGAGCCACTCGGGGCCTGATAAAAAGTTGAATCTAATCTAATCTTGAAGGTCTTGTTGCTAACACATAACACATAAGTTTGTCACCATGTACAATGCCAAGCATCATATAGAAGGCTATAAAGAACTGTGTTCTGTGTACCTAGTCACCCAACATTAGCACCTGACCACACTAGTGCTCTCATGGCTGAATACAATGAAATCCTGAAAGCAGTGTCCCAACATCTAATGTAAGGCCTTCCTAGAAACATATTCTTGATTCCAGTGTCTGCAAACGTTTGGAAACTTAGTGTGTGTGCAGTGGTAAGGGTATTCAGGAGTATGGGTCACCACCTCCAACACGGTGCATGTGGACCAGAGCAAAACAAAGGTGATCAAGCAACAGCGGGAGTGATGGACAGCAGCCACCAAGCAAAGTGACTCACTTGAAGACCCTACAGAGAAGACAAAGACTACCAGAGCATAGAGAAAAGGCAAAAAGAGAAACCCATGGACCGCTTTGGGCAGAGGATGCCCTGACCCAGGCAGTCAGCTGCAGAAAGACAGCAGGGCACTAAGCAGAACCTAGGCTTGCTCCGTCATAAATAGTGAGAAGTAAAATATTGAAAATGTGCACATCAGAAAAGGTTTTTACACCAGGACCAGCTTATGAAGATTTGAGGTGTTTATCAGAATAGCAGGGAGATTTCAGACCCCACGATGCTTGTCCTGCCTGACATCTCTGATGTGAAGAAACACTCATGTAGAGAGGACCAAATTCACAGCAAATATGGGGTTAAATCTCCATAACCTGTTTCTTTGCATACCACAGCCAGACAGTTGGAATGCAGCCATGTACAGTTGGTCTGTAAATCATTTTATGTCATCTAATGTTTTTTGTTGCCTAACTGTAGTGGCTGCATTTTTTACTGATTATCTGTTCTGATTTTATTAGTAGAGAATATTAAAGAACTGAAATATGATTTACCTGCAATATACAGACCATTCATTCAGTGTTTTCATTGTTTTTTCTTTTTTGCCCTACAAATTAACAGTCATCCAGACTCTGAGTGAACACATAGTGAATCATGTAGTAAACTTAAAAGTGTTAAACAAACCAAAACATGTTTTAGATTTTACTTCAAAGTAGACACACAACTGATGTCTCAAACACATTAAGAGGCAAGAAATGCAAGTCATGAGCTCTTGACAAGACACAGCTGTTAACTGAAAGCCATTCCAGGTGACTACCTCATAAAGCTGACTGAGAAAATGCCAAGAAAGCTGCATCTAAGCAAGAGGTGCCTACTGTGAAGAATGTCAAATATAAACATGTTCTGGTTTGTTTACTAAACAATTACAGATGTGTTTATTCATAGTTTAGATGACTTTAGTATTAATCTACAATATAGAACATTTTTAAATCATGAAGAACCACTGAATGTACAGAAGGTCTCCAAACTTTTGACCGGTATCTGTCAAAGTGAGAAACTCAGATTGAAACCATGTCTGGATTTGAGTGTCTCAGTGAAACTTCTTTTTCTATCTGCTCCTCTTGATTATGCCTGATGTGCAGGTCGTGGACTCGAGGCAGAGCTGCCTAAGCATGTGGATTCATATGGTTGCCAGATCAGGTGAAGTCAAGGCGAGCAAAAAGACATTTCTGTTGAACAGTTTAGACAGAGATGAATACTCTTCACACAGCAGGTTTGACTAAAATGCTGCTTTCTCTGAGCTCCAGTGTGGTTATCATGTGTGGATCCAAGATCTTCTGTGGTGATACATGTGTGACACCTGACAAAGCAGCTGATTGGTTTGGTTGTAGCTTGTGAGGGGAGAATTGGTAAATTTACCACTATATGTTATACCGCTATTCTCTGGCACTGCTCTCACATGCACACCAGGGGGGGACATCGATTTGTGACGGCTGTATCGATTTTCAGACATTTTCCCTTCAGATTCGGATTAGATCTGGGCTTGTAAATCAATGCAGCAGTATTGAAGACTGTTGGACTGATTCAGTTTTGCTTTCCACCCTTAATGAACTGCAGTACCTTCAAGTGGAGATAAAGAAGCAGTGAAGCCTTCAAATTTTCATTTGGCCTGACATTCTCTGTTTATGCTATGCTCTAGTGATGTTCTCCAGGACTTCAGGAAACTGTGCTCCCGTAGGCATGAGAGCGTACTGACTCGGTAGATGTAGAGTCATCCTGAGAAGCAAGTTGAACAGCTTTGATCACAGTCTAACCCAGCTGCGAGTCGCAATATCCTCTAGGACTTCAGATAGTGGCATTCCTCTGTGCATTGACAGCAGATTGATCTCCAGGATTCCGGGGTGGTTATGATGTTGGGGCACGTGCTGAGACTCTAGGCAAGAAGACCAGGGCAACCTACAGGGACAGTGGTTGGTGCAGTTGCGTCAAGGCACATGACAGCAAGACTGTGTGACTGTTGAGGCTGAAGGTGCAGCAGGAACACATTGAGAGCTCACACAGTAGAGTCAGCAACCATCTTCCATCGAGAGCAGAGTAGCTGAAGGTCATACGTGTAGCTAGTCCTGGGCGATAAAACGATATCAATTTTTTTCACAATAATTTTTCCCTCGGTGACGATGATAAGCCGGGACAATAGAATTTGATAAGCATTAATGTTTGTTTCCATTTCACGTCTAAGCAGCTTGATGGTCAGACAAGACATTTAAGACAATGTGATTGGGGGAAGAGTGTAGTGGGGCCAGGCGAGAGAGCACGAGGATGCTGTGTGCTTGTCTGTTTGTGTGAGATGGAGAAGGGGGCTTGCTGTGCGTGTGTGTCTGTCTGTCAGGCCGAGTGCTAGCATTAGCATGTTAGCTTGGCTCTCTAGCCTGTTGTTATTTTGGAGTGGCTGCGGCCGACAGCAATCATTGTAAGTTTCAATATTAAAGTGACGACTGTAAACGTCTTTCTCGTCCATCCTTTCAATGCATCCAGCTGGACGCTACAATATTATGTTCTGGCAATAAACATTTTAATATTTTAAACAGTAACATTTCATGTATTTAATCTGATGTTTTTAGAAAGATGTTTAAAACTATGACAGTGTTAGAAAATTTAATATTGTGATAATTATGGAGATTGATCAATATAGAAAAATTTATCGTGATAACATTTTTGGCCATATCGCCCAGCTCTACGTGTAGCTAATGCTTCCACAGGCAGTTGGTTTACAGCCAAGCTGCAATGTGGCATAAAAGCCTCTTGACTAGTGATCAGTCAGTGTGGGATTTTCATTGGCTGATGCCGAATCCAAGGCTGCCTGCAGATGTGCCTGTAAATGTGCCATCTTTGTTCACTATGAGTTCAAGCCAATGCCAATGATCTAGCCCGATTAATCAGTCCATCACTACTCTTGACCCTTCCTGGCCTGGCTAAAAGCCGAAGCACAATCACACTCAGCTGTCATAAAACAACTTCTACTGACTGAGGAGTTATTTATAAGATTTGTGGGAATGTCTGAGCAAGGATATCACTAAGACTGTGCAGAACTTTTCTGGAATTGACGGACATGTGTGGGAAGGGCAGCAGGGTTCCCCTGTGGATATGAGTCGTGTCACGTAGGCGTGGTTGGGCAGCTCTCTTTTTTTAGTGACTCAAGCTGCAAAAAAGCAGCATCCAGACTTCAGCCACTCTGAGGAAGGCCTGTGACTTTGTCTGTCTAGATCGGTGGTGCTGTTACACTATTGGGAAATGATGAGGATTGGGTATGACTTTGTTTGGGGGAAACTGGCAAAAGGCATTAAGGGATTACAAAAGGAGTAGCTGTGGCAAACAGAGGAGCATGTTTTGTGGAATCATGCACATCATTTTTGAATAGTGGAATGGTCATTGTACAGTTATGAAAGCATGCTCAGTAGGGTGCTCAAATGGTGGTGATAAAACAAGAAAATCGGCATCTTCTCGTCAATGGCGAGTGGTTGAGGAACTCTTGATTGCACTGATGATCCTAACCAAGCACTCAGCTCTATGTAAGGAGCCACAATGCGGGTCAATGTAGTTTCAACCTAGAAAAGACTATGAAGGAACCGGAATTCAGTTCAATCCATTATAACATTATAACAGCTTCACTGCTAATGCAGACTTGGCTTTTTCACAATCATCTGAACACAGCGAACATCATAGTGAAGGAACTCTGATAATAGGGCTGTAAGAAAATATTGAAACACTTGAGTATCGCAATATTATATATTGTGATACTGTATTGATTCCTGCAGTATTGATTATTATTTCTTAGTTTTTGTGCAAATATTGGTGGCAGACAGTGATTAAATTTGTGGTGTATATATATATATCCCCGACCACAAGATAACTGTGTTTTAATCTTCAGCCATTCAGCCATTAGACTCTTCCACTCAGTCATAAACTAGGAGGAAGCACTGCTAATGTTAGCATTTACAAACATGTATCCTTAAAATGAGATTTTAAATTTGCAGTGCTTATAGTACTGCAATACCAGTGCATCTCCAAAAATTAGAATATCATATATTTGTGTCCATAATTTAATTCATAAAGGTAAACAGACGTGTTTTATATTCATTACATGTGACGTATTTCAAGCCTTTTTAGTTTTAATGTCAATTCTGTTTGAAAAGTAATTTATTCTAACTGGAAATTAAATGTTCTGATCAGTTCAGATTCTGGATTTCTGGATTTTCATGAGTTATAAGCTGATCAACAGTAAAAAAAAAAAGCCTGAAATGTCACTTAACATGTAATGAATATACATTTTTACCTTTTTAAATAGAATTGTTATTATGAACTTTTTTACAATATTTACATTTTTTATATTTAACATGTTTATTATTTGTATGTAACAGATCACCAGAAACATGCCCAGCACTTTCCAAATGGTCGGCAGGCTGGGAGGGGGTTTTTTACAAGATTTGAGAACAGCCAGAAGGTGAAGTTGGCATGAAAGCCTTCAAGCTCTAAAAGATGTCCATTCAGCTACCGTGTGAGGAATGTGTATTATTCCAGCACATCAGCTCACCCTCGGGGAATTTGTGTTATGATAACACTGAGGAGATGTGTTATGGTAGCAGGCAGTGTGTACAGTAATAAAGAGCTTTCTGACACGTGCCGCCTGGCTGTGCCGGTTTCTGAAGACTACGGATAGCTGCACTATTTATAGAACAGACCTCGGACTGCGCTGCTTTTCTTCTGTTTATGCTGTAATGCGTCCATATTGTATTCACTGCTAAACTCTTTGGGGGTATGTTTTCTGTCTTTGTACAAGGCATAGGGGGAAATACCCTGGCACTTATGTATTTTTACTCACAGATATGGAAGTTGTGAAAGCTATATTAGCAAGACTGCTGAGCTGCCAGTGTTAGTCATCAGCTAATAAGATTCTTATGGAAAATTAATAATGCCAACCTTTAACAAATAATTTCTTCAGATATTAAGACTGCAGTGTTATGATACGATACAGAGCTGAACAGTTTGTTTTGAGTGGTAGTTTAAATTGAGTGCATGAAGTAATGTACAGTGGAACCTGTTTTCATTATTATTATGTTCTAAAGTGTCTGATGATAACCAAAATGAACGATAACTGAAGCAATATGTTTCATAAGAAATAATGTAAATTCAATTAATCTGTTCCAGACACTCCAAAATATGAACAAAAACACATTTTATATAGAGTAACTATAGTGTTACATACAGAACACAATGAGATATAAATACAAAAGACTAATGAAGAGGATAAATGAACATTTAACATCAGTCTTACAGGTTTACGCTCTGGTTTAGAGAGTGCTGGTGTGGTCCAGCCAGCAGCCTTTGTTTTGTACACCTGTTCTCGGCTGATATTTGTTTTCACACCCGTTTTCATGTGGTAGTGCTGTGTGAAATCTCTTAAGTGAGATGTGTTTTAATTTATTTTTAGCGTATTCAACAAAGACAGACAAACGAGAAACAAAGTCAGAGAAACAACGAGAAACAGACCAGAGACACGAGAAACAAAGCCAGAATGAATGACGAAGACGTGGGTGGATGCTTTGTTTTTGCAAAAATAGTGGCAAGTCAAATGGGCGCACCGACAAAACCTGGGCAGATGAACAACAACCGCCCTGAAAAAAGTCGACGATAACCGAACTGTACAGTAACCAGAGCAAAAGATAACCAAAGGTCTATTAGCAAAGGTGCTCTGCCAAGACTTCAGTTAGTTCAAAACACAGTTGTTCAGCTGTTAAACTAACACTAGACGTAAGGATCACATCACCCCAGTGCTGGTTTCACTTAACTGGTTCCCAGTAAGGTTTAGGATTGATTTAAAATACTGTTCTTCACATACAAGGCTCTACATGGTGAAGCGCCTGAATATATACAGGGGTTAGACAATGAAAGTGAAACAGCTGTCATGTTAGTGTGGGAGGTTTCGTGGCTAAATTGGACCAGTCTGGTGGCCAATCTTCATCGTGGAAACGATTATCTGGAAACCAATAGAAAACGAGACCAATGACATGTCAAGCCAATAGCAGCTGAAAAAAGTCCCGCCAACAACAAGTAGACGGGTCCAAAACAGCCACGCGGGTAAA
>BRDA01013022.1:4679-27422 GCA_036984385.1 Crenuchus spilurus | reverse complement strand
TAGAAGTCACTCATATTTGCTTGTTTTACATCAACAGTAGTAAATCAATAGTTTAATAATTAGGACCATCACTATTGACTATGTTAGCAGTTATTCATTATTTTCAAGTACAAATTGCTAAGAAATCTTTTTAAATCATTTATTTAAAAAATAATTGAACAGTAATTGTGACAGCCCTGTTATTTATAAGCAATGCTGTGTTTGTGAATGAAAGGCTTAGCTTCACATTTTTTGGGCATTCAGAAACAATATGCCAGCAAACTTGTTAGATAACTGTGTGAATTATAACCTTTTTGAAACACTGAGCTTGAATGCTTTGTAAATGGTGCTCTTATTATGAACTTTAGTCACAGAAAGCTCATATCCACCATGTTCCTACATCTCATGATGCCTCATCAAAACATGCTAAAGTGAGAATAAACAGCTGTACTAAAGCCTATAAACCCACTGTCAACAACTTGTGAAGCTGAACTTAAATTTGATGATACTCTTCTATGTCACCCTTCGTTCATAGAAGAGTAGACTTTCATTGAAGTAAAATGTATGTGTTGTCATGGAAAATGTTTTATTTAATGTATGACCCAAACTTTTGACCAGTATTGTACACTAAATAGTGATATCAGTGGGATGAATCAAATATGGATAAGATACGACATTAATGTTGTTTACTGTGATCACAAAGCTCTATTTGTCAACTCATTTAGCTGTAACACATTAAAAAAAGCAAGCGTTTTAGGAAATATTAGTAAATAATGTGATTCTTCAGGATTACGTATTTTAATGTATTTATATATCTCTTCTCTCACTTTTTAGGCCAAGGCTGCAAGCACAGAGGAAATTTGCCCAATCTCAGCCAAGCTCTCCCAATTCAACTCCAGTTAAGCTACTGGAGGCCATGCCACCCAGCCCCAGCCTTCCTCTCAGTGATCTCACCAAGTGCAAACCCAAAACAGAGGACTTCCTCACATTCCTCTGTCTAAGAGGTAAGTCATTATAAGAATAGAAAATGCTGCTATAATATCTATGCTGTAAAATGTCCAGTCAGTCCTTCTAGGCTGATCAATTGGTAGTCATCTCTGCAACATTGCAGAGCAGTTATTTATCTAATCATGCAAGACCAGGCTCCTCTCTTTTTGAGTGGTCAAAGACTGAAGGTCAAAACTGAAAGTCTGACTACCATTTTAAAAACATGTTTGAATTCACTCATAAAAGTTGACAAAAACTTCATAATTACAGTGAAACCTCGGTTTTCATCATTAATCTGTTCTAAAGTCTCTGATGATAACCAAAATTAATAATAACTGAAGCAAAATTTCCCATAAGAAATAATGTAAATCCACGTAATCTATTCCAGACACTCCAAAATATGAACAAAAACACATTTTATATAGAGTAACTATAGTTTTACACACAGAACACAATAAGAAATAAATACAAAACACTAATGAAATGGATAAATGAACATTTAACATCACTCTTACAGGTTTACGCTCTGTTTTAGAGAGTGCTGGTCCAGCCAGCAGCCTTTATTTTGTACACCTGTTCTCGGCTGCTAGTTGTTTCCAGGTGGTAGTGCTGCACTCCATCACTTTAGTGTGACGTGTTTTGGTTTGTTTTGAGTGCTATCAATGAGAAACAAATACAGAAAAACAATGAGAAACAAAGCCAGACAATGCCAGAGAAATAACAAGAAATAAAGCCAGAATCATTTTTATTTTTTATTTAGTGCCGTCTAAGGGTCCAAAGATCACAGCTATCCCGTATTGGTTTTTGGCCTTGTCTATCTCATTTTTCCTGAATCTGAATTCTCTGAATCGTTTATTGATATTATGCACTGTGGATGATAAAATCCCCATGTTCTTTGCTTTTTTATATTGAGAAAACTTTATTCTTGAATTGGTTTATGCACTATTTGCTCGCATGCAGTAATGAATCCATCCCTATCTTTTTATCTGACAGACCTACTCAGTCAGGTTGTTTACCTGTTACCAGTAAACCTAATTAGCTGTGAGGTGTTCCACCAGGTCTTTTTTTCCTCTGTCCCAACTTTTTTGAAACATGTTGCTGGCATCAATTTGAAGCTATTTTTAAAAAAGTAAAAAATCCCAATTTGATATATAGTCTTTGTACTATTTACGACTGCTCATAGGGCTTTAAAGCTTTACATCATTGTGTTTCATTTTACTAGGACTTTGAATGGCATCCAAATCGTTTTGGATATGGGACTGAAAATGAATTTGATCAATGCCAGCTGTAGATGACTTTTTAGCACAGTACAAGCAGTTGTAGTGAAGATAAAATATCTTTAAGATGTTATTTGGGTAACAGTCTTCCATTACTGTTGTATTGGTATATGGCAAGCTTTTAGATGGAATTACCATCATGGGAACAGTGCATAATACTGATTGGTTAAGCCTCAGCAGCTCATAGCCAATAAAATGTGAACATATAAAATATACTAGCAGATATGACAGGTTCATTGATGTCCATCAGAGAATTTGAAAGAAACAGCACTTGTTAACAATGCTTTCCCTGACCCTTTATGGGCATTACTTTAGTATTGCACAAAGCAGTCTTACCTGAGATATAGGTGCATCATCGAGTGTGTGCTATGTCTACATCTATGAATAACAGTTGGAAATATGTGTCATTAAATATTTTAGTGGGTTAAAATCCAAGCCCCCTGACATCCCACCAACACACACACACACAGATCTAGACCGCTGGCTCACAGATTTCATTGACACTCATTAAGTGCTGCTGATTTCAGTGCTATGTGCTGGCTGCTGTCCCAGCTGTACAGCACTGCTACTGCCTGTCTGGCAGCGTTATGCTTAGCACTGAGCCTCCGTTTCTAAATCTGTTTAACCTCACTCCTCTCTGTCTCTCAGGCTCCAAGAGCTAGTGGTTTGTTTTTGTGGCTTATCTGATTATTCAAGTGGTGAAGGCATTGGAATGTCCTTCCTCTTAGGCTCCCAGCCACCATCAGCATTATAACCTAACGTTCACCCCAACAGAGCTAATGTCTCCCCTGATTCAGAGAGTTCTGGGCCTGATCCAGCAGTTTGTCTTCACTGACAAAATGAAACAAATGCCATGTGATTAGGCATGTTTGGAGATTGTCTCTATTTCCACTGACCAATAACAATACAGTTATATATAAAAGTCTAGATCATACAGAGCAGTTGACTTTCTACACTGCAAAAAAATATAATATAAGTGAAATCATCTAAACCTCTAATATTTCTGCTGTAGCTAAAAAGGATTAAAGTCCCTGGGATTTTTGTATAATACCAAACTTGTGTGTTATGTTAAAAATAAACTGAAGGGCCCTGAGTTTCTCAGCAGGCTAAGACGCTGACACTATGACCTGAGGATTGCGAGTGTGAATCCTGGGCCATGCTTTTTGCCATCAACAGCAGGAGCCCAAGAGAGCAACAATTGGCAGTGCTCTCTCTGGGCGGGTGGATGGCGCTCTCACTCTCCCTATCACTCTCACACTGAATGTCTGCTGGCTCAGGCATCTACTGATTGGTCCATTCAGAGCTGGGAACCCTGTACTTTCCTCTGAGCACGTTGGCTCTCCAGTGACGGTGTATTAGTGGTAGTTAGAAAAGAGGTGGTGGCTGTATCACACAACGGAGGAGGCTTGTGCTTGTCTTCACCCTCCTAGAGTCAGGGACAGTGCAAAGTGATGGGGAGAATCCCAACAAAGGGTATGAGCTAATTGGCAATTACTACATTGGGAAGGGATAAAAATAGGCAAAAACTTAGAAATAAAATTATAAATAAATGTAAAAAACATAATAGAAATATGACAAAACTCTAAAAACTTGCTCATCAGATTTATCTAATAACAGTGTGGGTGTGGTCTTAGCATTCATGATTGACAGCACTCTATAGCTCATATGAAAATATCTAAATTTACCACAAACCAATCGGGCTTTATTTGTACTGTAGTGGTGTAGAGAAAGAAGAAAACTTGAGAGCACAACAAAGAGAAACACAGCAGCTCTCAGCAGCACCACAGCCAGACTGAACTATCTGAACTGGCTGCAACCTTCAACCTCTGAATGAACCTCTGGGTCCCTGATGTTATATTACTGCATAAAAATATGCAATTTTGCATTAAAAAAATGCAAATATGCAATTTTGTGGGAACATTTAAAGGTATATAAAGTGAATATATATAATATATATAATATACAGCCATACAAAAACAGCAGGCTGATCACACATTACACTTATTGCTCATGCACAATTGTTTATTTCTTTACGGTGCACACAGCCCTGAGGCAGAGTAGGGAGGAATGGTTGGTTAAGGAATGCTTACGTAAATTTTGCTCACTATTAAAACCACCAGTTTGAAAGTGGAGAAATAGAGGTATAGATTGCGTAAGAGGTAACATTACTTCACTATGTTGGGGAAGATGACTGAGTGGCACGAGTTTAACGTAGGCAGTTGATGTGGAACGTATTAGGCAGAGGCCTCATGACGTAAATTAGATACACTGATTTTTTCACAGATTATCTGTCTCATGTATGACTCGGTTGGAAAATGCTTACATTTTCGATTCAAGTCAAACTTTTTGCAAATGTGATTGCACATAGGTCAGCCCTATCCACAGCGGCCAGGGAGCAGTTGGGGGTTAGGTGCCTTGCTCAAGAGTCATGTCCTGCCCGGGAATTGAACCGACAACCTTCTGGGTACAAGAACAGATCCCTAACCACCAGACCACGACTGCTCCCGTGTCTAGTATTCTAGTGATTAGTAGTGTTTACTGAGGTTGTTTATGGTCTCATAGTCACTCATCTGCCATCCAACCTCACACTTCTTCCATAGAAGTATCTGGAGCAGAAGTGTTTTCATCGCATTTTTAGAAAGTGTTCCAACTTTTCTGGAAAGGTGCTTTGTGTTGTCATGAAGAATTCTGGGTGACTCCAAACTTTTGAGCAGTAGTGAATTTAATGTTATATAATTATATTTGATTAGTAAATGACAGGAGACTTTCTGTAAATCTGTCCCATCACTAGTAATGACTGTAATGACAGTAGCATGTGTGCCAGTAATGATGCGCCATCTTCATCTTTTTTCTTTTCACATCATCCTCCACCCAAGTCGCCGTTTCATCAGGAGCATCAAGCCAGAGCAAACATGGCAGACTCAAATTAAATTATTCCTCCACTGCTTAGTGCATGCACACACACACACACACACACACACACTCACTCTGAGGTCTGTAAAAACAGAGCAGACTGATTAGATTTGCCTTGGATTATTGGCTGAGGGCAAAGTGGGTTAATGGATTTTCAGACATAAAAGATGTAAATGGGAGAATCTTTCCCCCGTCCTGTGCTTCATCCTCATCATTCCTAACCTCCAGCCCCTACAGAGTTAGCACTGAGAGCACCGTATTGCTGTATGTGTGTTAAAGCGTAATTGGAGCTTACAATTTAGTAGTAGCGCTGATGGCTAATTGATGCCTATTGGAGTCAGTGTATTTTTACACTGGTTGTTAATATATGATCTGTAATAGTACTTCTGTTGCAGCTAGTTTATAAATAGTGTTCATTCATTCATTCATTATCACACCCGCTTAATCCTTATCAGGGTCGGGATTAGTCCCCTACCCCCTCACTGGGCGCAGGGCAGGGCATTACACTATTCAACTAAGCCCAGGACAGGGCGCCTGTCCATCGCTGATTGACACACACACACACACACACACACACACACACACACACACACACACACACACACACACACACACACACACACACACACACAGACAATTTTAGAGTACCCAATTTACCTGACCTCCATGTTTTTGGACTGTGGGAGGAAACCGGAGACCCCGGAGGAAACCCACGCAGACACGGGGAGAACATGGAAACTCCACTCAGATGGGGAATCGAACCCAAGACCCCAGCACTGAGGGGCGAACGTGCTAACCACTAAGCCACCGTGCCGCCCTTATAAATAGTGTATCATTTGTTAATCGGCCATACTGATAGAGATACAAGTGCGCCGTTTGCAGTCCTAACCAGTTGTGTTCTTGGAGCATCCTGACCAGATGTTCTTCGGATTTTGGTCAAAAACAATGTAGGCCAGTCTTAAACCACATCACATGGCTTTCTGTGTATTGTTTGTATATCAAATAGCTGTATATACACAGAGTCAAAACCTGAAACAGGAAATGCTGATTATCTCATAACAGCAGCACATCTCAGAGTCTTGGAGATATTAGATGTCAGTCAGTTCTCATAGTTGATATGTTGGATGCTTGTGAAATGGGCAGATTCTGGACCAAGTCACTATGTCCAGACAACTGAAGTGCCAAGACTTGTGGAGTGCTTATAGTCAGTACCTTCTGAAAATGGTCTCCAAATTCCTCAGATTTCAGTTCAACTGAGCATTTTTGGGACGTTTGCTCCACAGTGGCACCACCTCATTACTTGCAGGGCTTGCGGATAATGTCTTCAAAGGTCTTATAGAGTCTGTGTCTCTGTGTGTCAGAAGTGTTTTTGTGGCATATGGAGGACTGATGGCATATTAAGTAAATTAAGATATTGGTCATAATGTTTTAGCTTATAAATTCATGCAGATATGGAAGGCATAACAGCAACATTGTGGAGTTCTTTGCCTCTGCCTGGGACATCTTGAAGGTTCTTAGGCCAAGGCTGCCACACATTTAGTCATTTGTATGTGCTGATGTAAACAAACTGACCATTTTTGCACCAAAGCATCTTTACTATGGCTGTGATGGTTATTGATGTTTACCAGATCTATTTCACAGGTGTCTCATTCTACACCTGTCAGCCAATCAGAAAACAGTATTTGTAGTCTCTTGTAATCCCCTTTTTAAATTTTGCATTATTTATCTGAAGAACCTAAAATATTGCATCTATGTTATCTATGCATGTTATGTATCATTTACTTTATTTTATTTAGGCTCAGCATAAGTTAAAATTAGCATAGTTTTAATGAGCGTGAGGGTTACAGTTGTGCCTCAGCAGTGCTCAGCAGTATGTCTCTTATTATGGACCTCCATCATTACAGCTAACAGCTAAAGATCTGTTTTACTTTTCCTCCAGAGCCAGTGACAATAGCCTGCAGCTCATTAGCACATGCTTAAAGCTTTGAAGATGGAAGCTTAATAAACCATCTCAGTATTCTGGATGAGCTACTTCCAAACACAAAACAACATACTATGAACAAGCTCAGTGTGAAACTGATCAATAATAATTGATTGTTCCTAAATTCCTATATCTACCTCCTTTCACCCTGTTCTTCAGTGATCAGGACCACCACAGAGCAGGTATTACTTTGGGTGGTGCATCATTCTCAGCACTGCAGTGACACTGATGTGGTCACTGCTAACACACCACCACCACATCAGAACTCAAACACACACACTGGCAAGAAGTGACAGCCAATGTAGGTGGTATTAATGTTGATTGTTGTTGTACATAGAGCTGGGCGATACAAAATATTTATCAATATATTTTGTTCTATATTGATCGATCTCGATAATTATCACAATATAAAATTTTTGTTAATAAAATTCAGAGCAGAAAAGTGAGATCAGACAGACGCAGCAGTGAGAAGTGAGCAGTGTGACTTATGCTGCTGTGTAAAGATGCAGTTCTTGTCTTTCAGCTCTTGAGAGTGACGTTGTTTGTTTCTCCGCTCACATCACAGCTGTTTATGCTTATTTCCCTTGTGCTGCGTGATTACGGTGTAACTGTTGGCGGTGCTGGTGAGGAGGATCTAACAGGCAGCAGTATCACACAACTCAGGAGACTCTCTAAACTCAGTTCTCAAGAATACAAGCACACACTGAATCTCTCAGCTGCGCGCTCTCTCTCTGCACGCAGCTTCGTTTGTAGACCTGCCTCCACAGTGCAGCCATTGGACGGGCGATGTTCCCACGATGCACCAATCCAGGGAGAGAGGTGGAGCCACCACTGACAGGAGCACTAGAGCAGCAGACACGTAACAGACTGTCAAGCTGCTTAGACATGAAATGGAAACAAATGTTAATGCTTATCAAATTCTATTGTCCCAGCTTATCATCGTCATCGAGGGAAAAATTATCGTGAAACAAATCGATATCATTTTATCGCCCTATACATATATATATATATATATATATATTTTATATACTGTAAGTGCTGGAAGCATAGTCATTTAGATATGTAGAACTTGGAATGAACAAAAAATGATAATCAGTGAACCCTGAGGCTACCAAAACATTTCCAAAGCACCAAGTGATGGACTCTTTAAGACCTCTAAAGGTGCCCTGTGGACTTCAGCAGCAGATTCTTTACATCCTGCATGTTGTGAGGTGGGGCGGTGGCTTAGTGGTTAGCACTCTCAGCATTGAGGTCTTGGGTTCGATTCCCCATCTGAGCGGAGTTTCCATGTTCTCCCCGTGTCTGCGTGGGTTTCCTCCGGGGTCTCCGGTTTCCTCCCACTTAGATACTTTTCTACATTCAACATGTCGTCTACAGGAACCCAGTGTCCACTTAACTGACACTGTTAAGAGATAATCAATGATATTGACTTCTGTGAGTGTATTAATGTTGTGGCTGGTCTGTGTGTTATTATAGCTTATAGGAATCATGTTAGTGAGACATTTTTAGGCAATATTTTCGTTTCATATTAGTGTCTTTATATTAGTCTCATATTTAAATGAGAACTTCATGAAAGTGTTGAACAGAGGTATGTTTACTGTTGGAATTCAGTAGGGTTGAAATTATTGTTGCAGATAGAGATTAAGTTGAAAAAAAGCTAAAATATTCCTCAGAGACTTGCAGGAAGGACCAAGGCATTTGGTCCAGTGTCTATCCCTGTTCCCACTTTCATCAGAACAGCTTTCTTTCCTTGGACAGACGCACAGAGCTACAGCCCAAACTGGTTGCATGCACAATCACATGCTATAGCCTAAACTGGTCACATGCACTCAGTGACCCTGCTGCAGATAAATGGCTATTGAGGGCATGTGTAGAGCTTCTGAACAGCCCCTCCATTATGAGCTGCGGAGCCTTCAGCAAGGATTAGGAGCAGGTTGGATGAAGGGGGATTGGGGCCACGCTGCCATGTCAACCATTAACCTCTTTCTGCTGTCTTGGGGCCTCAGGCTAGCTGCATGGGCACATGGCAAGGACAGCGAAAGTCAACGAAGACGCTGCAGAAGCTTACATGACTGCATAGCCAGTTTATATTAAACAGAGGAGTTACTTAGTGGTGGGGCTTTTGAGAATTTTTGATAAGTATCAATACCCTTTTTTTCTGTGGATCAGAGACACTAACTTGGGTTCGGCATGGAGGAGATGGGAGAAGGTGAAGAGGTTTTCATTACCATTCACATTGCTATCACACCCCCAACCTCTGCCCTGTACCAGCCCTGCCTTGTGCTAATTTGTTTACATTTCCCCATGTGCGCTGTGTTTACCTCCACTTCATGTCTCATGTCCCTGCCCTCGCCACGTCATCCTGTCTGGTTAATGATCAGCACCGGTCTCGTCTGATCCCACAGCCCTGTTTGTTCATTCCCCTTTATGATTAAGTGTGGTATTTAAGCTTCCTCATGTGTCCGAGTCTTTCGTCAGTCATTAATTGTTAATCAATGTTGGTATATGTTTATGTTCGTGACAGTATGCTGTGTTACGTTTTGTTTTGTCATTATGTTTTGTTTGTAATCCACAGTTTAGTAATAATGCTTTGTTTGGAGGTGCTTCAAATATTCAATTAAGAACACAACAAACAAAAAACATTTTACATTCCACAAAAGAAAACTTCCAATATTACTGGGGGAACTGTTAATAGTCTAGAAGCCTCTGCAGGAACATCACTGGGTTTCATCAAGTACCATTCTTAATTTCTGGGTTCCTCAAGAAACCTTCTTCAGAAAGTCAGTGAAGAAGAGAGGTTCCTGTTGGCTCCCTAAAGAGTCAGCCATTGTGGTACGCTGGGGGACCCCAAAGGGGGCTTTGAGTATTCATACATTTTTAGAGAATAGAACTTGCCATGTGGATCACCTGCTTTTATTGGCATACGAGCCGTGCACCTTCACTCTTAACAGCACAAGCATTGTTAGCTTTGATTTAAAAAACATTGTTTATATACTGTTTTGTATCCAAAATTATCCCCAAGCTTTAATATTGGGGGAAACCATGACCCAGTGAGTAGTTAACACCCTGTTTACACTCAGTCATTTCATGAGTTTAGTATGTGGATTGATTCTGATCAGATTTTCATCACATTTGGTAGTCAAAAGCGTTCCTGGTTATACGCTTTGAAATCCGATTGCTATGTGGAGTGTAATTTACAAATAAACACAAAACATGGCCTTCTTGTGGACAATAGGCCACCTGCCGAATTCCAAAACTTTAATCAAGTTAAGTAAAATACAGATAAACAATTAGTGTTCTTTCATTTTTAGCGTTATTGCCTTTAGCTTTTCTGCAAGCTTCATATATTTGTTTCTGTTGGCATTGTAGCCGAGTTCTTTGGAAGTCATTGGTTAAGAGTTGTTTTGATATTTCTTTGAATATGGACCTGTTTCTGTAGGATGGTTGTAGTTTATTTCTTCATAGCAATGTCGGTCTGAATGCCAAAAACGTCTGTGGTTTTCTGCCTCCATGATTAGTCTTCTCACAGTCACGGATGACATGCCTTGTGATGCTCTGTACTAGATGGAGTTTTGGTTGTACTGGTAAGGGTTTGGTTGTATTGTGTTGGGTTTTGTTTATATTGGATTAGGTTTTGATTGTATTTGGGAAGGGTTTGGTTGTATTGGGTTGGGTTTTGAGACTATTGAGTTAGATTTTGCTTGCATTGCGTTGGGTTTGGTTGTATTAGGTGGAGTTTTTGTTTTATTGGCTGAGGTTTAGGTTGTATTGAGAAGGATTTGGTTGTGTTGCGTTGGGTTTTGGTTGTATTCGGTTGGGTTTTGTGTATATTGGGATGGATTTTGATTGTATTGGGTTGGGTTTTGGTTGTACTGGGAAGTGTTGGGTTGTAGAGTGTTGGGTTTTGGTTGTATTGGCTTGGGTTTTGATTGTATTGGGTTTTGTTTTGGTTGTATTGGCTTGGGTTTTGGTTCTATTGGGTTGGGTTTTGTGTATATTGGCTTGGGTTTTGAGTATATTGACTTGGGTTTTGATTGTATTGGGTTTTGTTTTGGTTGTATTGGTAAGGGTTTGGTTGTATTGGTTAAGGGTTTGACTGTACTGAGTTGGATTTTGATTGTATTGGGTTTTGTTTTGGTTGTATTGGTAAGGGTTTGTTTGTACTGGGTTTGGTTTTGTTTGCTCCATGTAACCTGGGAGATGCATGCATTTACACTACAATAACATCTGCCTGAAATGCATCTCAAATAACCTCCAGAACTGGTTTGAGCAAATCTAATTTAAAAGCATACTGGGTGTGTTTACACCTGTATGTTTATGTGGATAATCTCTATCCAGATAACATCCTGATACTGCAGACACATCAAATGATAAGTAAACAGGCAATCCCCAGTTTCACAGACTCAGCTTTGACTTCCTACACTAAATTACTAATAATATAAACATGAAAATGACTGCAGTGCATGGTTAATTACTGAAAAAAAGTAATCAATTACAAATGACTGATTACTTCTCAAAAAATCTATTGGGATTACTCATTACCTTCTGGATAAAGTAATCTAATTTCACATTACATGATGTGTATGTTACTCTATAACCCCCCCCCCCAAACTAGTCTGTACCACAATGCCAAAGAACTCAGTGTGTGTTATTTAAAAGACAAGTGGGTCCTCTGAACCCTGTGGAGGTTGGTGCAGGAATGGGTTGCAAGTGCTAATTAGTAGGATATAAGCTTCTAAGACTTGTTAGCTCTGTTAGCATCCATTGCAGAAATGAAGAAGCATGCCTTAGTTAATTGGCTGCATTGGCGGAGCTGATGTAATTTTTTGTAAACCTTTTCCTTTAAAGTCTTTTCTTTAGTTTTCTTTATACATTAATAAGTGCTCATTTTACCTTTGCTAGACCCCTGACCTCTGTCTGGTTCTGCTCATGCTGACCTTCCTTTCTTTGCCCCTCAGGTTCTGCTGCGTTGCCCAGCAACATAAAGTACTTCGGAAGTGCTCAGGATGACGAAGACGTAGAAGAGGAAGAAGAAGATGAGGATGAGGAGCACAGAGAGCCGGCGGCCTGCAGTGCCTCCACTTCCTGCCAGGCCAGTCCACGCAAAAACAAAGCCCCAAGCAGAGTTGTCGCCAACGGACATGGTAATTTCACCCCTTCACACAACAGATCCAAACATTTAACTCTGACCACCATTTCAATGTTCATTCAGACTCAGCAGTTAGACTTACTGCTGCTGTTTTCACTGCTGTTTAACATTATCAAGCCAGGCATCAATTCAAAGAACTGGATCTTTATTTAAGGGCATTTTCACAAGGACCATGGTCTGAACCAGCGCTTGTGTTTTTGTTACTTTGTTTATATTTGGTCCAGTTGGTTTTGTTTTCTGCATTTTTGTGAGCGCACCAAAGACTTTTGTATGATACACCAACGTCCTGTCATCACTTATGTGGGGTGCATCTTCCTACACTCAACACTGATTGGTTTGTAGGACCATCACCAAAGCTTCTCTCAACCCACTCAGACTTCATCCAGATCTTATTTAAGGTCTCTGGACTAGTCCGTGTGCTTTATGACACAGTACGACTTACTTTGAAATATAATGAATAAAACATGATCTTGGATCAGATTCCTCCGTATCCATGATGTGATCTTGACTTAAACTGATCCTAGATCAGCTGTACCTGTCCACAGTCAGTTTTCTAAATGGCTGATGCAGCATTCAGCTACACAAGTTGTGCTTTTTGAAGTTATACTATGTCCTAAAGCATTGGCTATTTGAGAGTTGAGTTGATGTAGTTTGACAGAAATGACTGAGCTATTTAGGTTACTGCCAGCTGAGGTCTGGTGGTTAGGGATCTGGTCTGGTTCAATCTGGCAAGGTCGCTGGTTCAATCCCCAAAACAGGTCATGACTGAAGTGCTCTTGAGCAAGGCACCTAACCCTGAACTGCTCCCCGGGCATCATGAATAGGGCTGCTTACCACTTCAAGTATGTATTTTCACAGCCTATTGTGTTCTCTAGTGTGTGTGTGTGTTTTAGTGCGTTTATAATTTAAATGTGTGTGTGTGTATATATATATATATATATATATATATATATATATATATATAAATAATATAAAACTACACTGTACTTTTAGTAACAATTACTGAAACTTTTTATGCTTAAACCTCTTCCAGTTATACGTTTTTATGATTTTCTTTAATAATAAAATCGAGTGTCAGGGTTCAGAATGTTGTTCCAGGCCGATGATAAACAGAGCAGGCATTTGGTTTCCATTCCCGGGCCTCAGTCAGGTGAGTTATGGCTGTGCCTCACCCCATGCTGTGCAGTTAATGACCCGTGTCTATACACAGCGCTCTGTCAGATTGCCTACATTTGCTGTATACTGTCCATACAGCACAGGGCATTCACGTTTACTGAGGCATGCTGCACATGTGCTATATGGCAAAGACTCATGCAGCATAATCATTTAGCCTTTCACAGTCACAGCTATCATCAGTGAGAACCAGAATGTAATTCAGCGTTATGTGTTTCTTATGTGTAGGTATGTAGGTAAAGTTTCCATCTGTATCACATAGGGGTTACATGGCTAGTCATTTGTACTTGTCAGCAAGTTGTTTTAAAAATAGCTGACTAGTCTGACTAGTTTTTGTTGAATTTCAATCCATTTCAGGCTCAAACACTCTTCTAACAGAGCCTTCTTTAAAGCACCAGCAGTACCCATCCCAGCCCAAAAGTAAGAACTGGTCAATCTAGCTATCTATAAAGAATGGCTAACTCTGCTACTGATATGCTGTACAGGAGGACCGCAGTGTACTGTAGACTTCAAATACACACACATGAGCCAAAACATTATGACCAGTAAGCTAATATACTGTCAGTCCACCCTTCGTTGTCAAAACAGCTCTGATCAGCCAAAGCACAGATTCTGTCCTGTACATTGTGAGGTGGAGTTGCCACAGACTGGGCTTGTTTTTCTTAAACAGCTCACACATTCTTGTGTTGGCCCATTTCTCGTCATCCAACAAGTCAGCTATAAGAAACCATTGTTCTCAGATCGTATAATATATCATTGGACCAAGAGCTTCCTTAGAGGTGGGCATTTGAGGCTCAAGTCCTGATAGTTTCAACCCCCAAATACTTTTGAAAGTGAAAATAAAATGCTTGTGCCCTCTCCCCCTGGTTTGATATGCATTTACCATCAGGCATGGCCACTGATGGTCACTAAAACACAGATTACCATTCGCTTAGGACCCCATGCCCTCCCAGAACTTCACTGTGTTTATGTCCTAGTCCTGGGCCTTCATTGTTTTGGGATTATCATTGTTATTCACTTTAGTCTTAATGTTTTGGGTCATCCACATGTCTTGTTATTTTGTACTAAGGTAAGTATTTTCTGAAGCAATCAGCTATTTGCAACTATTTGCACATTAACAGGGATGTGTGATTTTCTTCCCTGACACCTTTTTTGCAGCAAGACATCATAGTTAACATTTATTGTGCTTTAAAGGACACAGCAAGGTAAAGTGTAATATAAGCTTATTAAAGGAAAAAAAAGTGTCACCTTGTGTGTTTAAGGAGGTAGCACCTTCAGGCTCCTGCAGATGGCATTGCACAAGGATGATTGGGCTGTAAATACTTGTGGGGTGTGTGACTGGATTCATTCCCCTCAGAATTGTTTGGGACTGCTGGCAGGTTTCACAGCTTGTTAGTGAAAATCACTTCCAGGCAATAATTGTCTCTAGAAGTCAGAACAGGTCCTTCAAAACCATTTTCTGAAGGAACACTCCACAGAGAACTGTAGACCGTAAACTTCTAGAGCCTTTGGCTTGTGAGCTGTTGGCCACAATTCTGATGAGATCTTTCTGTAGACTGTGACTTTTGCCACCGCTGGGAGACCTGTATGACTGTACACGTCAATACACCTGCAAATTCAGCTACTTCCTTCACACTGTGGCCTTTGGTGCCCAAATGCAAACACTCCTTTATATCAATCATTAACATCTGCTTTGTGACCCATGTTCCACACACTGAACGAGACATTCACTGCATTGTACCACCTCTTCTCACCTGAATTCTGTCACATGCCCCACAGGAATTTATAGCCTCATCCTCCTTGTGCAGCGCCATCTACAGGAGTCTGATGTTACTACCCCCTTAAATACACAAGATGACATTTTTTTCTCTGTGGAGCGTACATGTACTGTCACCAGCAAAAGGCCATAATGGTTAGAATTTTATATGAGTTATTTCACACATATACAGTAATGTGAAAAAGTCTTAGCCCCCCTCTAGAATGTTAGATTTTAAAGGCTGTGTATTTGGGCAGTGTCCACTGCATGCAAATTTGTCATTCGAAGTTTCACCCCCATTCATTTTCAGCTGCTGTTAGTGGTGAAAAGGCCCCGAGTGGTTCAGCAGGCTGATACTATGACCAGAGGATCGCGAGTTTGAATCTCGGTCATGCTGTTTACTATCAACAGCCAGAGCCCAAGAGAGCAAAAAATTAGCCATGCTTTCTCTGGGCGGGTAGATGGTGCTCTCTCTCCCTATCACTCACACATTGTAATGTCCGCTGGCTCAGGCATCTACTGATTGGTCCATTCAGAGCTGGGAATCCTGCGCTTTCCTCTGAGCACGTTGGCTCCCCAGTGACAGTGTATCAGCGGTAGTTCAAAAAGAGGTGGTGGCTCCATCACACACAGTGGAGGAGGCTTGTGCTTGTCTACACTCTCCTAGAATCAGGGACAGTGGAAAGTGATGGGGAGAATCCTAATGGATGGGATGGGCTAACTGGCTATTACTACATTGGGAAGGGGATAAAATTGGCAAAAATGTATTTTAAAAAAAGTGTGAGGGATTTTGTGTACATAATGAGAAAAGTTTATGAACTTTATGTAAATTACAAGAGACTGACCAATCAGGCCAAGTTTGTCCACAACTGGCCTGTGCCTACAAAGTTCCATCTGCACATCTACAACATGAACGAACATCTAATAAACTTTTCATCTCCATATTTATAACCAAGTACAGTTAAGAAAAGCTCGTTTGAGCAGGAATGTGTCATTGAATGCAATAAGCTAATAAAATGAGAAATATTTTAACTACTGTCATGCTTCACAGATATATTTAATCCTATTTTAGATCAGGTTTATGAGAAATAATTTTTTTTTAATTTACATTTTTGACTCAATCCCCCCCCCCAATATAGTGATAGCCAATCAACCCCATCTGCTAGAACTCTCCCAGTCATTTGTAAAGGCTCTAAGTCTAGGACGGTGACGAATAGCACAGCCTCCTCTGATGCATTTGAAGTCAAGCTCCGCCTCTTTTCCAACTGCTGCTGATACATCACTCCTGGGCAGCCAACTCGCTCGGAGGAAAGCGCAGGATCCACAGCTCTGATGGACCAGCTGGCAGACGCCTGAACTTCCTGAGACACATTGCATGGCAGTAGTGATGGGGAGAGAGCACCTTCTACCCACCCAAAGAGAACACAGCCAGTTTTGCTCTCTCAGGCTCTGCTGACGATGGCAAGCATTGTGACCAGGATTCAATCCTCAGATCATAGTATCAGCGCATTAGTCTGTCAAGCCACTTGGGGCAACTTATGAGAGCAAACTTGAGGAGATAATTCATTTGAAATCATGATTGACACGTTTCTTTACATCCTGTGTTACAGACAGACACGCCCCTCAAGTGGCCAGGCGCCGTGTGCAGTGGACACGTCAAGCAGCGAGGCACTGGCGAAGGAAGCGGTCGGAGAATTCCACAGGACGTGCAGTGGACACATACCGTAAGTGTCTCTACACTCAGAATAAAACATTAATATTAGAATAAATATTACCAATGACAGAAATAAGAGCTAATGTATTTACTACCACACAATGTTGTTATAACTTTCTGAGGAATTACACTTCAACGTTGTGAGTGTGTTCATGTTTTTTGAGTATCAGCTACTTTTTTCAAAACAAGAAATTCTTCATACTGTCTACTGTATTTATGTTTAACTACATTGATTTGAAGGATATGTAGTGTTACATATATGCAGGGGTTCTCGACTGCTATTTGTTTTCACACCTGTTTTCAGCTGGTAGCGCTGCGCGCTGTCATTTTAATGTGATGTGTTTTAGTTTCTATTGAGCGTTATGTTATGTTATGTTATGTTATGTTATGTTATGTTATGTTATGTTATGCTTACTCAATGAGAAACAAAGCCAGAATGAATGACGAGCAGGAGAGGGAGTGACAAACTTTTGTTGCTTTATTTTGCTAAATTAGCGGTGAGTCACATCGGCACGCCAATGAAAACCAGGCTGATGAATGATAACTGGGACAAAATTTCCCAGAAAAAAATCTATGATAACCAAATTGTACGATAATCAGGACAAATAATATTGAGGTTTCACTGTTCTTTAAGGGTCATGGATTTAAAAAATATAACAGTTTACCTTTTTGAATTAAATTATGAACAATATTGTAATGTTTATGCTGTTTAATCAATTATTTCTAGAATAAATGATGCTAAATAACATGCATAGATGTCTAAGACATTTGCACAGTACTCTAGCTTTTTAAAACTAATGGAGAAACTGACAGTTCTAAATATGTGTTTGTAAGCAGATGAGATATTTTAATAGGCAGAGTTTAATTATTATTATAATAAATATATGTTTGCATTTTTATTTTATGCAAAGAAAAATAATTTCCTTTTTTTAAATTCCAAGTTTGTCAATTGCATTACATCATGAATTATTTAAAAATGTAATACAATTTAAGCAGTCATATAAATCAAATGTGTAGTGCAACAGCATTAAGAACACTAGTACTGTTCAATTCCATGTTCAGCTGGTCTCTCCTTTCTCCATAAATGCAACCAAACTCCACTGCCCACTCAGCATAATCAGCCATGTAACGTGATACTCCGGTCACCTGATCCTCCTCTGTGCTATACATGTCAAGAGTGGCTCCACACATAAGTCATAACTCATCTACACAGACCCAAAAGGAGTTCAAAAGTTGAACCTGACCTCCTTGGCCCGGTGTGTAAAAGATGTTTTGGAGGAAAAAATAAAAAATTTCCTCAAAATAAAATCAGGCATGAAATATTTGGCATGTGAGATTTGTTCCTTTAGCTTTGCTCTGAGACTCCGAGGCTAATGCAGCGGACCAGTAATTTAATTTCAAGTCCACTTTCAAGTAGTCAGAACCTACAACTTTCAAGACTGTTTCAGACGTCCTGCGGTCATTTAGATCCCTTGAAAGATGACTTTGACCTAAATTTTAATTGAATCTGGACCCCCTTCTTTAGCCTTCCCTGCAAGGCGAGAAACTCTCATCTTCTTAGTGTCCACTCTGCGCTGGTCTGTGTGGTTCTACATGAGGAAACCTGGCATTGAAAGGCAACTCTGTGTGAAGTCTTATGAAATCAAGAGTCATGTTGTGCCACCGTGCTTCATAAAAGAGACAAGAACCCTCAGTTGAACAAGCCACTGATCTAAATAAGACACTTTTATGTACAATGTTGGCCGAGTTCCAGCCAGCCTGCATGATAAGTTGGTCCCAGGAGGAGCTACAGAGTGGCTTTCATTTTGAAAAGTGACCCAAAAAATCATGCCGGCATTAATGTCTTTATAAGGAACACTGAAGTACAACAATGGGATGGCTGTTAGAATGAGTTAGCAGAGGCTATAAAGTGCTGAAACTCCATAGCTACCACCAGCTTCTGTAAAGATGTGTGGTGGTTAACTCACATGAATGAAAACACTTAGTCTAGCAAATTAACCTCTGCTTAGCTTGCTGGAGTATCAGTTTAATCACTGTTTATTCAGCGTTTTACAGTGATGCTTGAAGTGAACCCTTTAGGATTTTTTATTTTTCTGCATAAATATGACCTAAAACATCACCAGATGTTCACACAAGTCCTAAAAGTAGATAAAGAGAACCCAGTTAAACAAATGAGACACAAATATTAGACTTGCTCATTTATTTATTGAGGAAAATGATCCAATATGACATATTTGTGAGAGACAAAAGTATGTGAACCTTTGCTTTCAGTATCTGTTGTGACCCCCTTTACAGCAATAACTGTAACTAAACGTTTCTGTAACTGTTCTTTAAACGTTCTTTGGTAGAACGACTTGTGTGTTTAGGGTCGTTGTCTTGCTGCATGACCCACCTTCTCTTGAGATTCAGTTGATGGACAGATGTCCTGACATTTTCTTTAGAATTCTCTGATATTATTCACAATTCATTGTTCCATCAGTGATGACAAGCCGTCCTGGCCCAGATGCAGCAAAACAGGCCCAAACCTGATACCACCACCACCATGTTTCACAGATGAGATAAGGTTCTTATGCTGGAATGCAGTGTTTTCTTTTCTCCAAACATAACACTTTTCATTTAACCCAAAAAGTTCTGTTTTGGTCTCATCCGTCCACAAAACATTCTCTAATAGTCTTCTGGCTTGTCCACGTGATCTTTAACAAACTGCAGACGAGCAGTAATGTTCTTTCTGGAGAGCAGTGACTTTCTCCTTACAACCCTGCCATGCACACCATTGTTGTTCAGTGTTCTCCTGATGGTGGACTCATGAACATTAACATTAGTCAATGTGAGAGAGGCCTTCAGTTGTTTAGAAGTTACTCTGGGGTCCTTTGTGACCTCGCTGACTATTACATGCCTTGCTCTTGGAATGATCTTTGTTGGTCGACACTCCTGAGGAGGTAACAATGGTCTTAAATTTCCTCCATTTGTACACAATCTGTCTGACTGTGGATTGATGGAGTCCAAACTCTTTAGAGATGGTTTTGTAAACTTTTCCAGTCTGATGAGCATCAACATCTCTTTTTCTGAGCTCCTCAGAAATCTCCTTTGTGCCATGACACACTTCCATAAACATGTGTTGTGAAGAGCAGACTTTGATAGAACCCTGTTCTTTAAATAAAACAGGTGCCCACTCACACCTGATTGTTATCCCATTGACTGAAAACACCTGACTAATTTCACCTTCAATTGAACTGCTAATCCCGGAGGTTCACATACTTTTGTCTCTCACAAATATGTCATATTGGATCATTTTCCTCAATAAATAAATGAGCAAGTCTAATATTTGTGTCTCATTTGTTTAACTGGGTTCTCTTTATCTACTTTTAGGACTTGTGTGAAAATCTGATAGCAGCTCACGCATAAGCATGCATAAGGCTTAATTGTAGTGGTTGCCCTTGAGAAATTCTTTGTGGACCAGATGGACACACATTTGAACAGTTTGAGAGTGGTCTGTGAAGTGAGTTTGGAGTGAGTGGGTCTGAGATGCCAGACCTCTGGTGTTGTGGGCATAACTCAGTGAAACACTGATGAAGGGAAGTGCCTATGTGATGAAGAGCTTGTGAGATAGTGGGTGTGTAGCGATGTTAGATTATGGTTGTAGGCTGGGCCCTACGTTTGACCCCACTGATTAACTGCAGGATTTTGTCATCATATCTCATTGTACAAGCCAGTCAAAAGTTTGGACACACCTTCTAATTCAATGTTTTTATTTATTTAACAGTGTTTATAAACACTGAAGTCATCCAGACTCTGAGTGAACACATAATGAATCATGTAGTAAACTTAAAAGTGTTAAACAAACCAAAACATGTTTTAGATTTTACTTCAAAGTAGACACACAACTGATTTCTCAAACACATTAAGAGGTAAGAAATGCAAGTCATGAGCTCTTGACAAGACACAGCTGTTAACTGAAAGCCATTCCAGGTGACTACCTCATAAAGCTGACTGAGAAAATGCCAAGAAAGCTGCATCTAAACAAGAGGTGCCAACTGTGAAGAGTGTCAAATATAAACATATTCTGGTTTGTTTACTTGTTTGTTTACTAAATTATTACAGATGTGTTTATTCATAGTTTAGATGACTTTAGTAGTAATCCAAACTTTTGACTGGAACTATATAAAAGTTTATGTGCAAATATCTTGCTACTACAACCATTTTTGCGTCCTCCAGGATGAATGAAGTTCTGTTTATCTATCTGTGCATCTACCTTTAAGGGTACACTTGCATTGTACCTTGGTGATAAAATGTACCTGTGTAGTTCCCTATTTTCTGACAGTTTAGGATGAATGGTCTGTTCCCAATTATGCTAATTTCTTTGGCTTACCTGGATGAAAATCTGTTTAGTTGAATGAATGCTTCATCTAGAAATCACATTTGCATATTTTTCCACTTACCTCAGGTGTAGTTGATCAGCCAAGACATGTTTGCCATTTTTGCTTCCTTAGTTTAGATGTGGAGCTGTGAGGTGAATGATGCTAGCAAATATTAGAACTAGTCACCTAAATAATCCAGTCATTTCCTTAAAAACCCAGTCCAACTGCATCCAGGTCTTAATGACGGTCTCAGACTAGTCAGTGTGGTTTAGGACGCATAAAGAATGAATAAATCCTTCTGCTATGGACAGAAACAGGGCTGGATAGACGTAGACAGAACAGGTGATGGAAGTCAACATGAGCTGATTAGCATAGTGCAAACCATGCAGGCTGAACCATCACACACTTGCCTCAGACTGTGGCCAGTTACCTCAAATACACTTCTTTATGTTTCTGACACTGGCATATCATTACCAATAAAAATGGACATCATGGGAGAGTCATGAGAGTTTCTCAGCGTGCTAAGACGCTGATGCTATGACGAGTTTGAATCCCGATCATACTGACAACCCATTGACAGCTGGGGCCTGAGAGAGCAAAATTGGCTGTGCTCTCTCTGGGCGGGTCGATGATGCTCTCTCACCATCACTTTCACACTACAATGTCCACTGGCTCAGGCGTCTACTGATTGGTCCATCGAAGCTGTCTATCAGCTGTAGTTCGAAAAGAGACGGTGGCCGCATCACATGTCAGGGACATTGAAAATGGAAGAGGAGAGTCACTTGTGGATGGGATGGGTTAATTGGCCACTACTACATTGGGAGGGGAAAAATGGGAAAATAACAGAAATAAAATAATAAAAATAAATAAATGTAAATGAACATCAAGTGAGGCTGAAGTAGTAGAGATCTTACACTGCTTCTCAAAAGTTTGGGGTCATCTACAATTTTTCATGACAATGCACATTTTAATATGTTAATGTTTTTATTGTTATTTCTTTGTTAAGAAATGTTTCTTTTTACTAGCCAGTTGATAAAATTCACAAATGTTGCTTCTCCAGCTGCTCAACCTTACGTGGTAGAAAGTTCTTCTGTGTCTCCTACATGTTGTTAAAAGTGAATTTATAGATTCAGTACAGATGTTTAGTTTTGCCCATTTTTTGTACAAGGCATTATGGGATATAAGAATATCATATAGGCAATCTCGGAACTTTTCACATAATGCTTGAAGTGTTCAAAGAATTTGGACATTAACCAATTTCATGTACTGTACTGTATGGAGGTATGCCTTTCAGATGTAGCCATGGACACAATAGAATAGCAGATATTAGTTCATAAATAACCTCAGTAAATACTATTAACCACTAGACTAGGAGATATTAGTCCATAAACAACCTCAATAAACACTATTAATCACTAGAATAGGAGATATTAGTCCATAAACAACCTCAATAAAC
>BRDA01013020.1:67658-88933 GCA_036984385.1 Crenuchus spilurus | reverse complement strand
TATGCAAATACCGTACGACACGCAGCCATCTGATTGGCCGACACCCCCAAGAGCCGCCACAATACTTTTCTACCATCAATCAAAAAAAAATAAAAAAATAACAAACTCCCCCCCCGACCCAAAATTTTGGTGAAAAAGGATGATCACCAATTTTTTTTTTTACTTGGCCTTAGCGTGCTGTGAGGAAGTCAGATGTGCAGCAGGTTTATTTTAAAAAGCGGATTACTGGACAAAAACATTATTTTAGTCATTCTGTGACATTTTCGTTTCGTTTTTATATTCGTCGACGAAAAGTCTAATACTTTTAGTCATAGTTTTCGTTTTAAAATATTAGTTTTTATTTAGTTTTCGTCTCGTTTTCGTCATGAAAAAATGGTCGTCAACGAATATTTTTCATCATAATTATCGTTAACGAAATTAACACTGAAGCGGACTAAGGCACCATCACTGTGATCTGAGGGTCGTGAGAATCTTGGTCATGCTGCTTGCCATCAGCAGCCAGGGCCCGAGAGAGCAAAAATCAGCCGTATTCTCACTGAGTGGGTAAGATGGCACTCTCTCCCCAGCACTACTAACTAATGACGGCTGGTTCAGGCATCTGCCAGGTGATCTATCAGAACTGGGAATTCTGCTCTTTCCTCCGAACGCGTTGGCTGGCCGGCAGCAATGTATCGGCAGCAGTTTGAAAAAAGGCGGAGCTTGACTTCATAGGACATTGGAGGAGACATGCCCCCTCCCAGAGTCAGGAACATTGCAAACAATGTGGATCACGTGTCACGTGGGGCAATCAATTGGCTACCAAAAATTACATTGGGGAAAAAAATCATTAAAAAAAGAAAAAAAAGAAAGAAATCCAGAATCTCAGATAATTAGAATATTTAGTTTGGGGTTTGAGTAAATTACTATTCAAACATTATCAGCACTAAAACAACAAAAAGGCTTGAAATATGTCTCTTTATTTGTAATGAATATAGAATATACGACAGTTTAACTTTTTGAATTAAAATATGAACACAAATGAACTTTTTCATGATATTCAAATTAAAAAATCTGCTAAATTAACCAGCTGCACAATTAATCGGTCCATCACTAGCTCAAATAAGCCTCTTTATCTCGGGTACAACTAATGAAACAGCACTGTAACCCCATTCTACACAGTTAGAATATTATGACCACCCCTGGTTTGGAATGAACTCGGCCCAGGATGTCACAGATACCATGTGACAGGGTTTACTACATGTATAAATAAGTGAGCACACCAGTCAGTTGTAGCAGAGTGCAAAACCATCATCATGGGTAAAGGTGTAATGTGACTGATGTCCAAAATGGCATGATTATAGGACACCAGGTGAACAGTGGTAGCATCTCAGACACCACTAACTGAGTGCCTCCCAATGTCATAGAAGTGGCTATAATGCTGTTGAGAGGCACTTGGGAGCAATCGATCCACCATGTAGTACCAGTTAACCACCTTATACAGTCTTAGAGTGGTCATAATATTCTGGTATGACTGTATATATATATATATATAATGTCCTATATTTCTTTGCTACTCTGTGAATACACATAAATGCAAAACAACTGAAACTGCTTCTTCTCTACCACAGCCACATTCAGCCCACCACAAATAAGGCTGAACATGACCGAGGAAGGCATTGTGGTCCGTATCAGACCTCCACGATCCCCTCTTCAAGGGAAGAGGAATATCAAAATCTCAGTTACAAAACTACAAAAGCTGATATTCAGGATATACTTAATGCACAACGGTGCGGATGAGGTACAGTAGTAAGCTTTCTTCAGGTTCTGGTATTCATGTTTTCTGAGTGATAAGCTATGATTTGAGAAAAATTGGGAAGATCTGAGTAACATAAGAAGTAATATGAATAATAATACAGATGCTGTATAGTTACACAGTTGCCAGTTTAGTAGTGACTGTTTATTTAAATCAAGCACAACTACAATATGGGAGTACAGCATCGTGTATGTTCACAATTACAGAGTTAATCTGTATCTTTTATCAGTCCTCTGCCCTGTCCATCATCCACCACAGGTCCACCAGTGACCAGATATTATGAAGTTGGTATAAACTCAATGGCCACTTCTTTAGGTACACATGTCTTGTATGTACACTCATTGTCTATTTTATCAGCTCCACTGATCATACAGATGCACTTTGTACAATTACATGTTCTACAATTACAGTCTGTAGTCCATCTATTTCTCTGTATACTTTATTATCCTCCATTCACCTGTTCTTCAGTGATCAGGACCCCCACACAGCAGGCATTATTTGGGTGGTGGATCCTTCTCAGCATTGCAGTGACACTGATGCGGTGGTGGTGTGTTAGCGTGTTGCACTTACTGCAGAGCTGGTGGTTTTTAAACACCTCAGTGTCACTGCTGGGGTGAAAATAGTGCAACAACCAATTAAACTGGGGTCTTCAAATCTGGACCTTTAACTCATTTTCCAGATTGAGTGAATTCTGGTAGCCAACTGAATTGTTGATGTAAATGATTAGCCACTTAGCAACATACCTAACAGTAATTACAAAATCTGGTACTGACACAAACTGTGCAGCAAGAGACACGTACAAGGTGGATCAACAAGGTAGGTGTGTCTAATAGAGTGGACAGTGAGCTAACATAGTGTTTAAAATCTCCAGCAGCTCTGCTGCATATGATCCACTTGTACCTGCACAACACACTAACACACCACCACCACATCAGTGTCACTGCAGTGCTTAGAATAAGCTCAAGCAATACCTGCTCTGTGGGGGTTCTGACCATTGAAGAAAAGGGTAAAAGGAAACAGATGGACTACAGTCTGTAATTGTAGAACTACAAAGTGCACCTATATGGTCAGTGGAGCTGATAATGAGTGTAAATACAAGGTATGTGTACCTAATGAAGTGGCCTGTGATATACACAGTGTGTAAAAACCTCAGTAGCAATTTTGTGCCGGATAAACTAAACACTACCTGGTTATTACCATATTGTTGCTCCATCCAAATGACATCTGGTCAGTGGTGTTACTGTGGTGACCGTTTTAGATTGATGGAGAGGTTCTGATTCTGTCCAGTAACACATACAGCTAAAATATGCATATATCTAATAGGGATGTACCAAAATTAACATTTTTGGCTGAAACAAAAAATTTGCCCAGATATCAAGCATGGTTTTTAAATTATGAATAATTATAAAAGTAGTAACTAAACTATTTCCCCAAATAAGTCTTGTAGTTGGTCAGGAATAAATGTATGTATTTTAATAAGCTGGTTTGACATCATTAGGTTTAATAACACAAGTTTAATTAATTATTATTTTATATTTGTAAATAAAAAACGTTAGAAAAATGACACGACAATAATATATGAATATGTATGAAGATGCATATGTTATTTTACTACTAATATTTAATAATAATAAAAAAAAATGAAACAAAATGATGAAAATCTAAAAATGTCTAAAATGAATAATGGATGTTTTGTGTTTAATGTGAGTGTCATTGGCTACAGACACATTTTTTTTCTGGTAATTGTGAGATGGTCCCTAACACTGCAACTGCCGGAGCACAAACACAAATCTAAGCGGCTGCATTTTGGCTTCATTATAACAAGTGCAGTTTAGTAAAAGTTGTGGATGTAGTTTGTTGTCTTCGTCCATTTCACCACCAAAACTGTAACTGTGCTGGTGAATCTGGGTTTGTTAACTGGTGAGGAAAAGCAGAATATTAAACTAACTTTACCTGTAAAGTGACACTCTGGTTTACGTCTACAGCCGTAAACTAGAAAAAGGTACCAGTGTCATTCAAATGTAATTTTTCGGTATGAATGATTTGGCTGAACATCAAAAATGTTTGTTTTTGCCATTTTTGGTTGACTCATTTCAGTTGCTGAGTATTCGGTGCATCCCTAGTATGCAATAAACTATGAGTATTCAAGCTAGTTCATGGCTCCACTGCAGATGAACACTTACATAGTTGATCATGTGCTGTAAATATTATACTTCCTGTGGACATTTTCTCACATATACCTTTGCCCAGCAGGAGACCTATGAAACAGATGGTTGCTCCAAGATGATCATCATTCAGCCCTTAAGAACAAACACAACCTACTGCCTTCAAGCTGTTACTGTCACACCTCGCTCAGGCCGTACAAGCATGAGGGGTCCCAGTACCTGCGTCATGACTCTGTGAAGATGAGGCTCCAGTATCTCCCACAGGTAAGCCTTACATAAGCTGCTCCATTGTCCTTCAACTGGTGGGAACATCTGAGATGGCCAGCGGTGTCAATCACCCAATCCTACCATTGTATTTTCACCACAGTCCCCAGGGTGCCACACTAGCAGGGGGATCTTTCAGACTTTATCAAAAGATGGGAAAAAACAGACTTGTTAGTTGTCATGTGATATTCAAGGTTTCCTCTCTTAAGATTGGCTCATATTATAGCTCACCTCAGGCTAAAATCACAGCTGTGATCTTCCTGGTCTTCCACGCTTTAGGGCTTATTTTGGTTTTTAAAACACTCCTTACCTTTGAAAACAGAACAGGCATCTTGGTATGTTGGAGAGCTCATCTCCACTTTTAGCTTAGGGCTTGTAAAAATCTCTCTTCTTTTCTACCTGCAGGAAGAGACTGCTTCTGGATCCCTTGATTGCACAAGAAAACTGAAAAAATGATAAAAATTCAGATAACAGATGATATATCTGCAAGTGTATTTACAGTAACTTTTTCTGAAATGTATACAGATTTACTGTATGTAAATTGTTTAATATAATAAATAAATCAACTGGTTCAATTTGGAAAAATTCAACAAAGGCTACGTTCACATTACAAGCTAAATTGCTCAAATCCGATTTTTTGCTCATATCAGATTTAACTATTTTGACGGTTCACACACACAAATGTAAGTGAGTGGTATCTGTCTTTGATGACAATCTGTCCTTGAAACAGCACATTGATACGTGTACACACGTCACCTTCATCACCAACAACAAAAAGCGTTTGTGCAGGGTTGCCAGTTTAACAAAAATCCACTCACCAGTAAAACTTCAGAGCTTGCGGCTTGCAGGGTTTTTTGCACTAAATATAAAAATGCCAGCTGGCTGCTTTTACAGCTACGTGAGTATACTAGAGAAGCCAGCGCTGACATCACCCACTATACACGTGTACAAGCAAAGACATGAAATCTGTTCTGACCGTCACAATCGTCACATGTCCACGAATCGGATACGTATCTGATCTAGAAGCGCATATGAAAGTGACTTGAATCTGATTTGAAAAGATGGGATTTGACACGTCCACACAGCCCTGAAAAGATCAGATCTTGGCTACATTAAGACAAAACATCACATTTGAGTCACTTCAGCCTGGTGATGTGAAAGTAGCCTATATTTTATATATATATTATATATTTTATATATATTTTATATATATATTATATATATGTATGTAATTTTATATATATATATATAAAATTAACGCCACAAATCACCTGTAATGAAAACTATGACTGAACAATTTGGGGGAAAATGTTTTTAGACTAATATTGTGACTGTGATTTAAATTGCAATTACTTCCTTATAAGATGAACATAATATGCACTTTTTCTAACTTGAGACTTGAAACATCAATGTAGTAGACTGCCAATAAATCGGCTGTGATGTCACAACACATGGATGTTTGTGCTGGATTAATCAATCTTATCTGTAGCTCTGTCTTAGGTTAAATATACACAAATAATAATGTAAGCTATAATTAAAAAAATGGCAGGTCTTGTATTTTGAAAATTGCCCTCAGGGATGGAATGGCAGTTACATTTTACAAGAGTGAAAATACAACACTTTGGAATACATACATAGCTCAAATAAGGAATAAAGAATTTATTGATTTACTGATGTACAATATAATAGTGATAGTGACTCTGGGATCAACCCAATAACCATTACTGGAGTAAATTGCTGGTAAAGAATTCCAGCAACCCACCTCTGAGAAAAAGAGTTCAACATTGATTTGGTCAGGTGGGTCAAACCACAGGCACTGTAAAAACCCACTGTAATAACTAAATACAGTAACAAATGTGATGTTTACTTTTTATAATAGTTTCATAAACCAAACTGCTGTTCGTACCTTCTGAAGACTGAATGCTCAACTTTGGTGACATTTTTTTAAAAAGTAAAAATTTGCAGCTTGGTCCCTAAATCCAGTGATATATCGAGTTCATTTATTCATTTCAGGGTTCTTTCAAAAAAGAGAAAATAGTTAGAAGAAACAGCATAGAAATCTATAAAGTAATGACTGTGCTTGTAAAATATAGTATCTAACAAATGTCTCTTCAGAAACACTGCTGTACCAATTACTTCATTTTAGTAAAAATAATAACTGTATGGACATTATACAAACCACAGTGTTTGTTCATGTAAGAAGCATGTGACTGCAGTTCCAGGTTCACCCAGCACTATGCAAGTCTTGGTATATAACACCTTAATATAATCATAGCACTGATTTCACATTAAAAAAAAACAATAATCGTCAATACATGATCAAAGAAAAGTCATTACATCAAAAACCACAGTGCTACATAAAATACCATGATTACCACATTAAATGTGCAGTTAATTAGGCATGTCTTGACATTTTGACTAAACCAGATACAAACGCCAAGTTCACAGGAAGGTACACTGGCCAACCTGCCCAAACTATTGACCTTTGCATACAAGTGAGGTAACTACAGTATCATATATCCACTGGAGAGCCCTATATATCTCTTAATAAAGTGATACTATAATTGATTTTTGCCCAAAGCTCTATCACACCTACAATTTGAGTGGAGAGAACACTTTAGTCAAGGTAGACATATGGGCCCTGGTAGTGATTATCATAATTCAGAGTTGTCAAATTGGTAAACCAGTAACGTTTTTTTAAATTTTTTTATTTTAGCATTTTCTGCAGACTCATCTCCTCTTAGATACTCTGATGTCAGTTGACCTCCAAAAGGAGGCAAAGAAAGTAACAAATAAAAACCAAAGTTTTTTTCTGGTCCAACTAAACAATATGAAATCTATGATAACACTTTATAAATAAAAATACAGTGGAAGTAAAAGGGCTTAGGAAAAAAGCCTTCATTATCACAGCTAAGGTTTTGCCCACATATTATAATAAAGGCTTTTGAATTCTATGAACTGTGCCATATTCCCTTTTTGCAGCACCATGGAGCACCTTTATCAAGAATTTCTGCATCCCCTACAAGCAGCACTACCTAACTGATTTAAGTTGAATATTGCAGATGCGATTTTCAGAGAACAGAAACTGCAAAATGACTTGAGAGCTGAAAGCAATAAAATCTTTTAAGTGACCTTGAACACAAAATACAATTGAGGAATAAGCAGAAGTTTCAAGAAAAATAAAATAACCAAATGCTTATATTATTGAGCCAATCTGAAACCATGTTGAAGGGCTAATTGTTTGCTAATTAGTCTTCAGTTAGGACACTAACTGGCCAAAATATAATGGCATGAAAAAAATCTGTTACTACTCGACACTGCATTCTAGAGTAGGGAAAATGCAGCAGTTTTTGGGGCAGGATATGTAATCGTAAACCTGCAAAGACATGAGGGAATATTAATGTAACCATCCACTATGGAGCTGTCAGAGGTCCTGTTCTCACTTGGCACATGCAACTGTCTTCCAATTAAGGCACAGCATGTAAACATTTGCACCTTTCAAATGTAGCTTTCTAGATCTAAATATCAATTGCATGTAATTTTCTTGTGAAATATTAATTTTTAAATCAGTTTGGGGTGGCGCCTGAGAAAAGTAGGTGGCATAGCCTGGGCAGGAAATGCTTGTATAATGCTTTATAAAACATTTTTAACTGCAGATCAGAAAGTTTCAGCCAAGAATGTTCAGCATGTTGTACTTAGCGGTCACTGCTGAAGCAAAAACAAAAGTATAATCACAGCCAGGAGTATGAGAGAATTCTGTAGTGTTCTCTGTGGGCAGCAACTTGCTTTTCAATGTTAATGTTTGTAAACTCGTGTGTAAACACCAAAAAATTATGTTTTTTTTTTAAAACAACAGGCAGGAATGATGCTGAAAAACATGGATAGGTTGCATGTGACATTGGACATGAATGTCCACATTCTGACCACATTACATTTACAGAAAGATCACAATGCATGCTCGACAACCTCAGAAACAGGAAAGTTAAATCTGAACATATTTCAATTACATATATATGGCTAACATCTGGATTAATTATATATTTTACTGCCAAGTATAAAGAGGGCCTCAGGGTTATTTAAATTATTAGATTTGCCATAAAGTAGTAACATTAGGAAAGTATTGTGGTGCAGATGAATGATACAGTTCTCTTTTATAGATTTTTATAAGCTCAGTCATTCTGTTCAACTGTGGATGCTCTGTTGATATCTGAACATGTATTAAGAAATATCAGTGGTTCCTGTTCTTTCATTTCTTAATTGTGCCATCCCAGGAGAACCCTGATGAGGTAGAGCTAGATCACACAAAAGTGTGTAAAATTTTGAGAAGTAAACCATCAGTTTTATCAGGCACAGTAAAAGTGCACATATCTGGGAGACTCTCAGTCAAATGTCAGACAATGCTCTACAGTAGTTTCCCCAGGTGTGCTGAAGTCAAGAAAAGGTCATCTGTGGGAACACAAACAGGTCTTGACAGTAAGACTACTTCATACATCTATAAGAGCAACGTTGATTATCATAATACTGACTGCACAATGATTAACTATGCTATTTCAATCAGGTCAGACAAGACCAGGGCTGTGACAGGTGACAAAAAAAGCTGTCATTAACTATGCAGGAACTCTGAGCGGTGCTATGAAACAACCTTAACATGGGCAAATTCACTACAGACAAGCAGAAAATGAACAGTCAACACAGGGGAAGTCATTTCATCCCTCTGCTGTCATATAACTAATGTAACTTCCTCAGGGAACCAATGTATTTTCCCTGACCACTTCTGATTGGCAGAACATTATTACAACCTCCTTGTATCTACGCTCATTGTAAATTTTATCAGCTCCACTGACCATTTAGCACACTTTGTAGTTCTAATTAAACACTGTATTACATCTGTTTCAGTTCATCACTGAGCCCTTAATGAACTGGACCCCCCAGAGGACCCCTGCTCTTCTCTCAGTGATGTGGATCACATTGATGTGGTGCATTGGGCTGGTATGAGTGAACCAACCAACAGCTTCTGCGAAAAACCAATGAAGGACTAAAGGATGACCTACACAGACTGCAGGAACAGATGAGCTACTGTCTCTGACTTTACATCTACGAGATGGACCAACAATGTAACGTGGACAAAGTGAGCAAACAGTGTTTAAAATCTCCAGCAGCTCTGATGTGTATGAGCCACTTGTATCAGCGCAACACACAGTAACACACCACCCCCACATCAGTGTCACTGCAGTGCTGAGAATTGCCACAACGCAGATAAAACCTGTTCTGTGAGGGTCCTGATCAGTGAAGAACATGGTGAAAGGAGACTAATAATGTATACAGAGAAACAGATGGACTACAGTCTGTAATTGTAGAACTACAAAGTGCATCTATACGGTCAACAGAACTTATAAAATGGACAATGAGCGAGATACAAGGAGGTGGTCATAATATTCCAATATGATTGTGTGTGTACATTGGGGGGGGTCAGAAGGGGTTGATCATATTTAGAATACAAAAACATGTTTTAAAAAATCTTTAACAGCAGTAGTATCATATGCAGAGATCTTGGCCCTTCATATGGAATGTGCACAAGTCAAGTGGTAGTGTAAAAACAAACTAGGCTACACATTGGATAAGCTTAAAATGGAATGTCGATCCTTCTCTTCATATGTCCTTTCATATTAAATTACATATCAAAATAAACTGAATATAAATAAAAAGGCTAAAACATGATAACTCCAGCAGCATTAGCTTAAAATTAGGAGGAAACTCATGATGTTGAGTGAATCCAGCAAAGTGGGAAATCTTTTGTCAAATAATGGGAGATTAAAGTCAAACATGGTTCATGCTCCAGAAGGAGAGGCAGCTTATTTCAGGATAAAAACTCTTTTTCAAGTTCAAAAACGGAGGGACGACTTGGGGTGCTCTGAATTCGACAGAGGGGAACAGTGCAATCGCGTTTCTGACCCTCTGTGTCCATGTCCAGCAGAGAACAGCCCACTTTGACCTCAGAAGAGAGCACAATTTCCAGGTTCTGGGCACTCTTCTCTCCAGAGTAGTGCCCAAGAGAATAGCTTTTGTTTCGACTCCTCAGAAGGCCCCAGGAGTGAGGTTTACCTCTCAGAGAGAGAGGTCTAGGTCTGGATACTGATTCTGGTGGGAATTGCTTTTCCTGGCTGATCTCTCGGTCAGGCTTCTTCCTCTGGGAGGACTTTATTGCAGGGGGTTCAGCAGCAGTGGTGATCACAGAGCTACTGGTACCAGCTGTTGAGACAAAGTAAACGAGCATGTGTTATTTAGCATTTGCTATAAATGTAGGAAAAGGGTATTGAAATCAATAGACAAAGAACACTGTATTGGAAATCATTATAGGCAGATACTCAATATTAAAATACTCAGCTGGGGACTAAGATTAAAAAAAAACTGATGTCCCATACTCACCATTGTGACAGATGGCAGGGCTAGATTTCTTCCTTCTGAGTCGTGAACCAGAGGCAGGGTGGTGGTCTCGTCCATTAGCATCCCCTTTGCTTAGGGTCTTACCAGTCTGAACTGGGGTTGCCGTCTGGCTGACCTGATATAACCTGGAGCTATCTGGCGGTGACTCTTTCACAGGGTTGTGTTCAGGTGCTTCAGAGTCCGAGTGGAGAAGACACTTGGTGGAGTTGCACTCTGTGATGGACGACATGGCCAGCAGGTTGACTGGGGCAACTGAAGTGTCGTCTTTGCGTATGCGGCCACTGGGAGGACTAGTGCTGCGACGGAAGCGTGTGGCCCGCTGGAAAAGACCCTCACGCTTCTTTTTCTCTTCTCTTGGCTCCAGCTCCTCGCTGACTGTGGCCCGATTTACCTCCCGCAGGTCGAAGCCGAGAGCCACGGAGGCCAGAATGGAGGCACACCCATAGAGCACGGAGTCAGTGCGGCGACGGCCACTCGAGCGCTTCAGGCTGTTGGTGGGTGTATGCTGAGGGGTGGTGCTGGTAGAGCTAGTCGAGGTGGTGGGATCCTCCTGGCTTTCAATTCCTGGCACCACCCCGTCGCCCTGCTCATCTTTCCACAGAGGTAGATCAATATAGACCTGATTCGGGAACTTGAGTTGCTTTGGTTTGTTGTCTGACCCATCAATAGAGCTCAGTTCTTCTTTACTCATCCCTAAACAAGAACAGATCACGGTTATTAAAGCCATGATTGCAGATAAAAAAGGGAATAAAACGGAGTGCACAATAGCATGCTGTGCCTCACTTACCCTGCTCTGCAAATAATGCAGCAAGTGGAACAGACTTCTGAGACTTCATCAAACTTGTAGACCAAGGATTGCTTCCATCTGATAGTGGTCGAACTCTTCAAATAAAATGATAGAATGAACAAAAGCAATGGTACAATCAGAACATTATCTCAAATAATGCATTGCTCTTTTCCTTCCAACAGGAGTCTTATCTTTCTCTTTCAATTTTTGACTTATTTCCAGTACAGGGAAGAATATTACAGAGGTTCTAGCAGCTAGTGGCACAGTTGGCGCTTCTTTCAAATGAGAAGAGCAACATTTTATGGGTACCATTAAATAAACACAAGTAAACATTGCTGAACCTTTCAGCACAGTTTCCTCTCTCCTTTGTCTGAATGGAGCTTGGTCCCCATGTGCGAACCTTCTTCTTTATGCCCTTCTTTGCATCCTCAAACTCTTCAGGCTTATATATAGTGCTCCGGCCCCATGTTCTGTTGCTCTCATCCAGAGTTACTGAAATGGAAATGAGAGAAATCGTCACCAGTATATCAAATGTGATGAATATCTAGTAGAATTAACAGCATTAACCCTTCACCCCACAGCAAGAAAAGGCAACCATCACCATCCTCAGCAGTGTACACAAAGTGAATGAAGTTCAAAACTGGTTAGAAAACAAGTACTAGTACATCACCAAAAATTTGAATACCATTCATTTACAGTATGTTCATAATTTAATTCAAAAAGGTAAACAGTCATTTTTTATACTGATTACACATAAGGACATTTCTAGAATGTTATAATGTTGATACTGTTTGAACAGTAATTTAATCAAACTTGAAATGAAATATTAGAATAATCTGAGATTCTGGATATCTGACTTTCATAAGCTACAAGACCACATTTGCTTGAAATGTCACTTAACGTGACAAAATACAACAACAAAATTTTTTATTAAATTATGAACAATAAACTTTTCATGATATTCATTTTTATGTAGCACTGTAATATCAAACATTTCCTCATTTGACATGACCTTGAAGTAGAGTTGGGCAATATGGCCAAAAAATGTTATCACGATAAATTTTTCTATATTGATCAATCTCGATAATTATCACGATATTAAATTTTCTAACACTGTCATAGTTTTAAACAACATGTATCTAAAAACATCAGACTAAATACATGAAATGTTACTATTTAAAATATTAAAATGTTAATATTACTCCAAAATAACAGGCTAGAGAGCCAAGCTAACAGGTTAATGCTAGCATTTGGTCTGACACACACACAGGAGCACCTCTTCCTTCTCCTTCTCACACAAAGCCGACCTCGCGCTCTCTCGCCTGACCAATCACATGCTTGTCTTAAACACAACAGTGCATTTTGGCGGTGCTGGTGAGGAGGAGCTAACAAGCAGCAGTATTAGACTTCTGAACTCACTGTCAAGCTGCTTAGACGTGAAATGAAAATGAACATTAATGCTTTTCAAATTCTATTGTCACGACTTATCATTAGTCACGTTTCCATTGACCCTGAAATATTGCAAATTAGAATTGCGAATAAAAATTAGCTTAATGGAAACACGACAATTTCGAAAAAACTCACGTTTTTCAATAAAAGTCTTTTGCGCTAAGATGAGGTGGTTTTTCAGTCGTATCGAAATTGGTTTATATCACAAAAGTGTAATGGAAACACTCAAACTGACTTTTTCGCATTAAGGGAGTCATGTGATCAACAACCGGACGTTTCTATTGGCGAAAAAGACGACGAAGAAGAAGACAACAACAGAAAGTAAGAGGATGAAGATGACGCGACATATTTGGAATAACGAGGAGAATCCTTGGACAATGTGCAGCTGGCTCCACTAGAGATCTCACAGCATCACAAAGTTCATTAAAAGTTGAGTGTGTCATTCTAAAATGTTGAATCCACAGCTCTTCTGTAAAACCATCGATTACAGTTTCCCAAAAACGCCGCATACGTAGCCTCTCACAAGTATAAGGGGCTTGTCACTCCAAAGCCTCGATAAGTCGCCGTCTCCTCTGATGGCTGATGATGAGCACTAGTGCCGTGGTAGCAGTATGTATAAAGCTGAAGTATGTGTTTACATCCACTGCCGCCATGTTTGTAATGACTTATCGCGAGAACAAACATATTCACACGTGATTTTATAAAAGTATTTCACATTTAATGGAAACACAAGAATTGCGAAACTTGTTTTGTCGAATTGTTTTTTTGACAAAACAGAATATCGATAAAGTTTTGCGCAAAACTGCAATGAAAACACGACTATTGTCATCGAGGGAAAACTTATCATGAAAAAAATCGCTATCATTTTATTGCCCAGCACTAATGTTAAACACTGTGTAAACTCACTGTCCATTGTACTTTGTTAGTCCACCTTGTAGACTAGTCAGAGTAGCTTATCTGTTGCTGCCCAGTTTGTCTGATCCACTCATACACAGTAACACACCACCACCACATCAGTATCACTGCAGTACTGAGAATGAACCACACATAAAGAAAACAAATCTCAGACAAGTTATCACTGCTCAAAGTAACCCTATACAGTAAATGGGTCAATCTTATGACCTGTTGGGTTGTTGATGTAACCCAGCATGCATTATGTTATTAGTGCCCCACTGCTGGGTTGTGTAATTGGGCCGTTTTTATTATTTTTTTAGGCAGACCAATACCAAAAAATAAGCTCTTGTAAGGCTCAGTCAAGGTCTTTTTGGTTTTATTGGTTTTTATTAAGCAGACACATCATTGAGTTGTGCACAAGAATATATTATTGTCTGCTTTCTAGAATACTAGCATGTAAACATCCTAGAAGCCACCACTGACTGATGATAGCCATGAGGGGCTAGCCATTTAGTGCTGACAGCAGCCAGGCACTGTAGATACATACAGGGCAATATTCCTTCCTGCTGTCCTGAAATGGATGGGGAGTAAATGAAAGGCAAAAAGAGAAAAAAGGGAAGGCATTCAAATCCTATAGGAGATTTATTACTGACATAAAAGTAAGTCATACTTGTATAGGAAGTATTTTTATGTCACACAAATGTTAGTCATAAACTAGTCTTAACAACACCATAATACACAAACTGGCCACTTCATTAGGTACACATACCTCGTATCTACACTCATTGTCTATTTTAGCTCCGCTGAGCATACAGGTGCACTTTGTAGTTCTACAATTACAGACTGTAGTTCATCTGTTTCTCTGTAGACTTTATTCATCCTGTTTTTTAATAGTCAGGACCCTCACAGAGCAGCTATTGCAAGTATTGGAATTCCAAAAGACTCTCTAAGTCTTCTTCTGAGCAGCCATGCTGTTGTGATGGATGCAGGATGTGGTTTAGCCCTGTCTTGCAAGGCCTCGCCTGAAAGAGATGTTGCTTGGGAGCATATGTTGTTCTAAAACATCTGTATACATTCAGCACTGATAGTGCCTTTCCAGATGTGTAAGCTGTCCTCACCATAGGCACTAATTCAACCCCCATACCATTACAGATGCAGACTTTTGACCTGTGCAATGCTGGATGGTCCCTGTCCTCTTGAGTCCACTTATTTTTCCAGCCTTTTGTTACCCCGTCCAAACATTTTTGAGATGTGTTGAGATGTGTAATTATGTTTTTTCATGAAATGGTAAAATGTGTCACTGTCAACATCTGATATGTGTTCTGTTAATAAAACACCTATTAATAGCTTATCCCACTTATATCTAGTCAGTGATGGCTTCTTGTACCTGATTACACTGTGTGCTAATTGATAACTTGTCCCTTTGCTTGATTGGTACATTCACTCCAGAATGAAAATAACATTGCAGAGATGTTCTTCTTAATTGTCTTGCTTGATCAACTACATTTGGATTAGTTTCTGTTTCTCTTTTTTCTCATTCAAGTTAGAGTGCGGTGTGCACCTCAAACTCAGCTCCCTCTTAAACAAACCCAAATACAATAATATGTGGCTTCATTGGTCTGGTCCTTCATCCTTGAAAAATCCACTCCATCTGTCAGGCTGTCCAGTTAGCACAGGTGTGCGTTCTGCTCTCGCTGAGCTATTTAAACTGAGTCACTTTCTCCATGTTTGATTAAATGCGGCATTCATGAGCACAGGAGGGGGGCCATGATGGTTTATTTATCACCTTTACCACCATGCTGTTGTGTTAAAGCACAGCCATGTCCCGGAGCCACGTCCATGCTTTCTTTCTCTCTTACACACTGTGCTCTCTGTAAATGAACCGGGCCCCTGCACTAGCAGGAAATGAGCAAACTCAAGGCATGGGACACAATGGAGGGCACTATAGGGTATGACTATGGCAGTTAAAAGCAGAGATTTACTTATTATAGTGCACTAAAGTTTTAACAAGGGGACTGAAAAGCCCTGTTTTTCTTAGTGGTGCTTGAAGTACCATGAACACACACACACACACACACACACACACACACACACACACACTGTAACACAAATAATTAATGCTAAATAAAAATACAAGGTGCATTGCATGGAGCAGAACCCTCAATTTGTACTTTACAGGTCATGCTTTCATCTACACGCAAAGCAGATGTTGACAGGATCTATTACGCTGATGTGATAACTTGTGATCTAAGCTACCTCATGGGGGAAATCAAAGCGAGTGACTGTTGGGTGCTCTGGGTAGCATTTTGATCTGTTCTGTCTCTGTCTGTAGAACACATCAACCTTCTGGATCAGCTGTGGCAGGTGGCGAATAGCAGCAATGCCTCTGTAACTCTGGAGGGTCAGAGATGTCCGGTACTGCATGTAGGACAATACTCTACACTCGCTCTGCCCTTACGCCAGCTGTTTGGATACAGGTAAACACAAAAATACAGTCATTCTGAGGACATAATCAAAAATCCACTGGCCAAAAGTATGTGGACACAATTACCCATGCAGTCTTCACAAACACTAGCAGTAGAATTAGTTCAGTGACTATAACAACAGCTGAGCCACAGAGCTGTAGACCACATAAACCAACAGAGCAGGGCTGCCAAGTGGTGAAGCCAGACTGATTTACACCAAACTGATGCCATCAGTACAAGAACTGTGCATCAGGAACTTCACTCTTTCCACGGCTGCACACAAGTTTAATATCACTATACTGTAGTCATGTAAGACACACCGGACTCATTTCACTTCTGCCATTTCCAGTTCTGGGAGTCCAGGATATGAAATGAATGTCAGTACAAAGGTGGGGATGGTGTCTCAGCCATTTAGCATAGGACAAGTTTACCCACCATCCTGATGTCCTATTCAATGTCTTTTTGGCCATTGAATCACCAGATTCTACTAGAAAACGTTGACAGTATAGAAAATGCAAATAACGCTTCATTTCTTACTTTTACTTTGACTTTTTGCAGACAGTATGAACAGTTATTTCATGTTTTGTCTGGTCATCTTCATTTTGATAATGTACATCCTTTCCTGTATTTCAGGCCTGCAACACTTCACAACACTTAACAGATGTTTTCACACCAAGAATGAAACAGTAATGAAGTGTTTCAGGTGTTATTTTATCTCCTTCTTCCTGCAAATGTGCCATAAGGTGTACAACAGTCAGGGGTTGTCACATTTTTCATTTCAACATTCTCTATTTGGGACTGCTGGCAGGCCAGTCCAGTACCCCTATCCTCTTCTTCCGCAGCCACAGCCTTTGTAATGTGCAGCATGTGCTTTTGCATTGTCTTGTTGAAAATGCATGGACGTCCCTGGAAAAGATGTGGTCTTGAGGGCAGCATATGTTGCTCTAAAATGTACTTATCAAAGTGTAAATGAGCTTTACTAAGAGCACTGATACCCCCATACACCCCCATATCATGACATGCCTTGGCTTTTGGACTTGTCGCTCACAGTCTGGATGGTCCTATTCACCATTGGTCTGGAGCATGCTGTTAATTTCTTCTAAAATGATCTGGAGAACTGATTGGTCTGACCACAGTACATGTTTCCACTGTGTGATGGTCCATCCCAGATGCCTCAGAGTCCAGAGAAGTTGACACTACTTCTGGAAATGGTTAATATAAAGCTTCTTCTGTGCACAGTAAAGTGGCTTTTGTGAATGTAACTCCATGGTGTTCACAAAGTGCCGTCTTTGCTCCTCAAAGCCTGTCAAGGATGCTGCTTCTATAGCAAATCATTATTACAGTCATCTATTTGAAATCACTTTTTTTTTTTTACCTATTACTAGCTCTAAATCAGGGGTGTCCAAACTATGGCCCGCGGTCCATTTTTAATTGGCCCCCAAGAAATTTTATAAATAGAATAGAATATGGCCCCCACGTCAACTTTTGCTTGAGTGTAGTGCATTTCTTAGTTTTAACACCAGGGGGAGCTACTGTTGATCAAGGCAGTTGCTCCACCAAAAATTAAAATCACAGAAGAAATTTACCCCACGTTACTAAACATGGCAGAACCAAAGAAGCGAAAGGTAGAAAGTGAGTCAGCTGATCTCATCTGATGCAGATTTGCTCCTTGATCAAGTGACATTTGGCAGGAGTGGTGTCGGATCAGCACCGCAACTGGATGGCTCGATTTACATACCCAGCACAGTTGATGCTCACCAGAATAATTTACTAAAATGATATGCACTCCTGTTATTAAGTCCAGTTCAGTCTGTTAATGTTGAGAACCATTTTAAACGAAAGTTAATAGCTGTGTTGCTAAGCCTAATAACTTAAATAACAAGCTTGAAATGTACCCGTCCCATTTTCCCCTTTATTGTTTTTCTCTGTGCTGTAAATACTGTAAATCTTCTGTCTAAGAAAATATCTGAGGCTGCTGTTCTGATGATGAGCCACCAAAGCTTTTTCTGAATAAATCAGTAAAGATCCATTTATGGAAAGATGTGATGGAGGCAGTTTTGTCTTTAATTATATTTAACAATATAACATATTTCACCACTTTTAATTGATTTTTCTAACTTTAATACACTAAAGTTAAGGCTATATACCTAATTTCTAGTAAGTGGCCCAGCCCCTCCTATATTTTTATGTATGTGGTCCTCAGTGAAAAAAGTTTGGACACCCCTGCTCTAAATTGTCCCAACCAAGTTATTTTTTTATGTACTGCAGGACTGAATTACAGGAATGGTGGTATATTAATGAAATGAAGTTGACCAGACAAAACATGAAATATTGTGGGTTCATACTGTCTGCAGTGATATAGAAATCAAAGTAATTAAAAGATTTTTGGGGGGTGGGTGTTGGTGTCCCAACTTATTCTTATTCTGTGTTGTAGGTTACTGCCACTTTACAAATAATGCCCTGCTGTAGATCTGAGATGTGCTGCTGAAGTAGCTTCTGTACTGATACAGAATTTACCAAAGTTAACTGGCTTTGAACTTACATTGTAAATGTTATATACATGTTATAATGTTATTTGTCATTGAGAAGCAAACAGTTTTACTGCTTCTTCAAGTTAAATACTGTAAATGTTTTGACTGAAGTCTAAATCCCACAAGCACTCAGTGCTTTGTTTACCACTCTGTTAGATGTGTATGTAAATGTAACTCTGTGTCTTTACTCTCAGCTTTGGTGATGAGTTCAGTCTGCTGCTGCAGCTGCGCAGCTCTCAGCGTGATGACCGCAGTCTGCTGACCTTCCTCTGCCCAGACGGACACATCCTACTTCAGATCCGCATCAGTGCCTACGCCATCACCTTTATCAGCACACAACAGCGGCACTACGAGTCAGTCAGAGTCTAGCTCACACACACACACACACACACACACACACACACACACACACACACACACATATATGCAGTCTTACACCTAAACCTAAATCTTGGTAACTAAAAGACTTACTCCTAAACATTTACTGTATTGTCTAAAACTAGGTGAGCATGTAGTATAAGTGGTCTCTGTTGACCAAACCAAGCACAGCATCAGACATTCTGTCCATTTGCAGATCTTTCTAAAGGAAGTTTTATGTTTTACTTCACAGTTTCCAGGGACATCTCCAGCCTTGGACAGGCCACCAAAAACAGGGACTGTCCCTGGATACAACCAGGGTCAAGTCACCATAGACTAAACTTTAGCATAAGACTGTATGCTACATTGCTAACAGTGATTTATTCCCCTAAGTGAGTGGAGTTCATATCCAACTACGTAATGACAAAACCAGCTGAAAAAGCTCCTCTGTTCTGTAACAGACACAACCTCAGTGACAGAATGTAACACAGTGATACTAACAGGGTTCTGTGTTAAGGTTATAATGGTAGACTGACTTCTTAGAACTAATATTTGGTCACACAGCTTAATTACACACTCATATTAGAGAATCAGTGATGCTATTTGACACTATTTGATATTATATAGCAACTTATTCATCCAGGCTGTGTTCTGTGGTTGTATGAGCCTAATTTCTGTATAACAGCAGTGATGTCTAATAAAGATGAATTCAGAATTCACTGTGTTCTTGTTCTTAGGTTTCCTGTTGCTGTGTTGTCTGATGGGGATTGGCATCGAGTGGCAGTGAGTGTGTCTACGGGGAGATTAGCTCTGTATGTGGACTGTGCCATGGTGGAGAGCGTAGACTGGGCCTACCGAGATGGCCTGGGCATCAGCACTGATGGTCTCGTTATGGTGGGAGGAATTGTTGAGGGCTTTGAGACACCATATGAGGTAAAAGCTCAAACTGTCCTGTTTCATATGCCAATGCTGTTATTCTCTAAATATAAAAGGTTATAACTTAATAAATATTGTATATTTTATTTTTTCTAATGTTTAATTCAGGAAATAAATAGAAATTGTGCAAAATGTGCAAAAAAATATCAACAAAATGTGTCATTTGTTCAGGGATATGTTTTTTTCAATTGCTTGAGTTTGACTGGAGATGATTGAAAATAGTTTGTTTGACCAGAGATCATTATAAATGGGTTGAATTTGACTACTGATCATTATAAATGGGTTGAGTTATTCTATAGATCATTACAAATGGCCTGAGTTAGACTGTAGATCATTATAATTGGCCTAAGTTAGACTATAGATCATTATAAATGGCCTGAATTAGATTACAGATGATTATAAATGGGCTGAATTAGATTGCAGATGATTATAAATGGGCTGAATTAGATTACAGATGATTATAAATGGGCTGAATTAGATTACAGATGATTATAAATGGGCTGAATTAGATTGCAGATGATTATAAATGGGCTGAATTAGATTGCAGATGATTATAAATGGGCTGAATTAGATTACAGATGATTATAAATGGGCTGAATTAGATTACAGATGATTATAAATGGCCTGAATTAGATTACAGATCATTATAAATGGCCTGAATTAGATTACAGATGATTATAAATGGGCTGAATTAGATTACAGATGATTATAAATGGCCTGAATTAGATTACAGATGATTATAAATGGCCTGAATTAGATTACAGATGATTATAAATGGGCTGAATTAGATTACAGATGATTATAAATGGGCCGAATTAGATTACAGATGATTATAAATGGGCCGAATTAGATTACAGATGATTATAAATGGGCCGAATTAGATTACAGATGATTATAAATGGGCTGAATTAGATTACAGATGATTATAAATGGGCTGAATTAGATTACAGATGATTATAAATGGCCTGAATTAGATTACAGATGATTATAAATGGGCCGAATTAGATTACAGATGATTATAAATGGGCCGAATTAGATTACAGATCATTATAAATGGGCTGAATTAGACTACAGATCATTATAAATGGGCTGAATTAGATTACAGATCATTATAAATGGGCTGAATTAGATTACAGATCATTATAAATGGGCCGAATTAGATTACAGATCATTATAAATGGGCTGAATTAG
>BRDA01013020.1:42600-58524 GCA_036984385.1 Crenuchus spilurus | reverse complement strand
ATATATATATATATATATATATAAATAAAGTACAATACAGAAAAGTCATGGATCTTAAGATTCCAATTCAAACAGGTTTGGGCAGTTCATCTGTTTCTCAACAGCAGCCTGACAGCTTGAAGTTCCTTTTCAAAAGAAGATGGCACGTGCACAAGTTTACAGTTTCGCTGGGGCCAAAGCTATGGGTTTGCTTTTATGAAGTGCGAGGTTTGAGAAAATCAAGGAAAGACATTGGAAAGGCCATATACAAAACTAAAGACTTATTTGTAACTAGTTTGACAAAAGCTCTAGATTAAACTTAACTAGACTTTAGAAAGTACAAGGCTAGCTAGTGCCTGCAACATTAAGAACTGTGATTCAACATGTTTGCTTTTATGCAACTGAAATATAATCACACCTGAACGTTTCAAAATGCACAAAGGAACAGTTCTGACAAAAACCAGTAACGTCAGATTTCCAATATTAGTTGCTTAGGACCCATAATTAACAACTTAGCAATAATAAAATTACCATTTTCCTAATTCTTTGCATGACTTGATCAATAATAATAATAATAATACTACATAATAATAATAATAATACATAATAATAATAATAATAATAATAATTAATAAATAAAATAATAATAATAATAATAATATTAAACCTTACTCCAGAATTTAAAAGTACATGTATGTTTGTTCAGTTTCATTCCTTATTTAGTTCTGAGACCGAGATCTCATCTGATCTTTTGTAATTAGGACAAGTTACTATTTCTTGGAGTATGTTCACTAATGCACTGTTGCCTAGATCTTCAAACAGGACATTGTTCTTTGTTTCCCATTCTTAACGCGCCTTCTTGAGAGCACACATTCCTGAGATTCCTGAAAGTTTCATTTCATGTGCCCGAAACTAAATATTAATGTGCGCTCTGAGGCCCGGCACTGGGCCAGGTTTCACTATAGTTCTGCATTACATATGCTTCCAATCAGCAGAAGCTCCCTGTCTTGGAGAGAAAGCAGCTGCCACTGAGGAGATTAAAAATAATGGAAAATAAGCCTTTCAGGCTGAGGAGTTGGGGCATTCTTGTGACGGCAGTCACCTAGCAACCAGTGCTTGACCACTCCATTGTACAAACTTGTGTTAAGCTTTTGCCCCCTCATTAGCGACATTCCTTCGAGTGAGGTATTAAAAGATTAGGGCATACAAACACTATTTCACTGACTTTTTGCTATGCTTTAACCATAAGGGCTGATCTTCAAAATCATTGGCCACAAAGTAAACTTCATGTACTGTTACCGTTTCTCCCAGCATTCTGTTTAAAGACTAGTTGGTCTAGTGATTTGAGAACTTGTGCCTGTTTAACAAAGTATCTTTCACCTTCAACCTGCTCAATAATGCCACAGTTGAATGACCAGTGGGCTGCCTTATTCACTGGGGTTCTCCTTATGGACGGAGCTGAAAGCATGGCCTGACAGGACAGGCCTGGCACACAGTGGGTGGTGTCCTGACTGCAGCCCTAAGCAAACACACAACTTTTCAATTAAGGTCAGTAAGCTTCCAGTGTTGTTTTTCACAATCCTGTGCAGGAACAAACTAACTGTTAAGAGTAGATGCTACACAGGTACATGGGGGTTACTAAATAAATATACAGTGCCACATCAAAAATTAGAACATTGTTAAAAGGTTTGTTGCTCATAATTTAATTCAAAAGGGTAAATTGACATTTTATATTAATTACATGTAAAATTCAAGCATTTGTGTTACTTTTTATCAGTATGGCTTACATCTCATTAAAATTAGATATCCTGAATATCAAATTATTATATTTAATTTTAAGTTATTATAAGCAGTAAATAAATACCTATTCAAACAGTATCAACATTACAGCAAAACAGCTTGAAGTATGTCACTTTGTGTGTAATGAATATAACTACAGTTTACTTTTTTTTTTTTTTTTACATCATAGACCAGAGATGTTGAACTCCAGTCCTGGAGGGCCGGATTCCTGCAGTTTGGTGATCTTCCTGATCAAACACACCTGATTCAGCTCAGCAGGTAATGAGCAGCTTTAATTGTAGTGTCAGAGCAGAGAAATCGCCAAACTCTGCAGGAATCCGGCCCTCCAGGACTGGAGTTGGACACCCCTGTCATAGACTCTTTCAACACAGTTTTATATGTTACTCGGAAAACCTCTCATAACTTTTTTGTTAGTTTTGGATGCAAATGAATGATTTCCACTAACAGCCAAGAATTGTACAATTCCTTTTTGATTTGAATTCTGTAAAAACTACTAGAGCTACTATTGTAATTTCAGAACAGAGCTTTCTTCACTGAAGAGAGAAATGCCCGCTAATATTGCTCAAAATAAACAATCACTGTATTAGTATTTGTAGTATGTAGCATTACAGTATCAATGCTATTCTTTTCTACAACTATCCTAAACAATCCCTATGAAGAAACATCCATGTAAAGGAGTCCATCAACTTTTTTCTATCCTTTTCAGAGGATTAGTGGCACACTCTAAACCATAGCCTAAGTGAGCATTAGAATTCAAATTCACAGTCCATTGTTTCTGAGTAGCTAACTTAAGAAGAAAATGATTTCCCTCATAATGTTTACTCAGGAACATCATTTTAAATGTGCTAGAATCAAATGTGACAAACAAGAAAAATCACTCAGGTAGAGTTTTAATAATCAGGAACTGTTTTCACCATTTTATTTTCAATGTTCAGCTTACAAAGATGCATCTAGACCATTTTATCACCACAGATGACACCAACTCAATGCGCCAAATCCATAATCTAGTATCACTGGTTACTGCAAAGAATGTCAAATAACATTACCAGCTTCAGCAATGTTAAATATTAAAACAGTGTTATAATATATGTATTACTTTCACATGTATAGCCGAGACTGGTAGGTATTTCAATATCATCATCTCTTGTGTCTGCAGGCAACTTTAGCAGCAAGTCCCAAAAAAGACTCATCCTCTGCAAAACAAAACCTCTTTGTATGTGATCCAAGATATCAAACTCTCTACTGTTCTTCCAGGTTAACAGTCAATTGTGAGAGTTTTCAATCTTTATCAAGTTCACAAACACCAATGCTTAAAAACTCTTTTGTAACTACATACAACAAAGCGATTCTGAGCGGATCAAAGAACAGACCGAGGCCCATTGGTTGGGATTTGTAACTGTCACAATAGAAAACATAACAATTAGTGCTCAACTAGACCTTAATAATTAACCTGTTGCATTCTGCTTTCTACACCCTTCATATCAAACCAAGACTTGTAAAGTTATACATGAACTGTGTCCAAAACAAACTCAGTATCAGAATTGTGCACTAAATGTAGGTATGCAGGCTCCTGGGCTTCCCAAAGTTTACAAAATAACACGGAAACTTTTGACCAATCCCAATGCACGTAGTAGACACTGGGCACCAGCATAAATTCAATAATGCTGTGTTTGTTTCACCACAACATAACCTTCACTGATGTTTGTGAGAAAAATATCACTTTGGCATGAACTATGATATCTAAACTTTTTGAATATAAAACCAAATAATTAAAATGACTGTAACTAGGGTTGACACCAAGAAATACTATACAGAATGTTTCCTGTGTACATATAATAGAAAATGCACATAGTAGATGTGGCATGTACAACTATTACAAACCTGAGATTATTCTTTTATGGAACACTGAACAGATTTATTATAAGCTGCACAAATAAAATAATCCTTACATCTAACCTGCACTTTTGAGCCAGCACTGGAAACATTTTAGCACTCCCTAATACTAACACCACATGGTGCTTCAGGCTCTTTCTGTTTAAAAATCTACTAGTTAATTCGGTTTCAGTAAATAGGTACAAGGCATCATCCAGACAGGTCCAGCTGTGCAAACTCTTACCTCATTTCACATCCCTATAAGACTGGAAATAACCAACAAGAACCAGAAAAACACACACACACACACACACACACAAGCTCAGCTGGAAGCAGTTTCCACACTTTAGTAGTGACACGATTAAAAAAACTATACACAAAGTAAAAAGCTGTCTAGACATCCTTAGTTGACATTAAACTATACAAAAATGTGTCTACTATTGACCTCCTCCATCCTTCCTACCACTTTTAGCGTATTACACAGCGACACACAAAATATTATACACCTCTTGTATTTGGAGATAGGGCTATAAGTAAAACTACTTAAAACAACTACCAAAGCTCACAATGTCACAATATATACTTCAATGTTAATTATTACCACAGCACTGGACACAATTTTGAAGCAAGCCAATTAACAATGTCATGTTAAGATTTTGCCAGTGTGCTCTGAGTATAGTTCAAGGTGTATAACTTTAAATTACAATTTATCTGCAACAAGACATTTAGCCTATGCAGTAAAGCCTGTGTTCTCAAACACAAGAACACATGGGTAAGGTTTGTTTAATAAGGGCACTTGAAAAATGAGACTGGAAATTAATCATTAACATGTTCACATGTTAATTGTGAAATGAAATACCAATGTGACAATCTCAGAGTGAGTGATAGTGAAGGACAAACACCAGAAACCTGAGGAAAAGATAAGAATGCTTGGGTTAAGCTTGGCACATATAGCACAAGGTGCATAAGATTTTGCTTACTATTGCTGGACTTCAGGTCTCGGTGGATAATAGGCACCACTGCATCTTCATGGAGGTAGTGCATGCCTCTGGCAATCTGCACAGCCCAGTTCACCAGAATGTGAGGGGGTATCCTCCTGCCTGTGAGGGCCCGGTTGAGGGTGCCCCCTCGAGCGTACTCCATTACCAGACACAGGTTGGGTTCCTCTAAACAAACTCCCTCTAGTTTGATGATGTTGGGATGCTGTAACATGGAGAAGAGTTTGGCCTCCTGCTTCACACTTTCTGCTGTAGCTGTAATGTCTTCATCAGGGTCCTGGCGGGCCGCTTTCACTGCCACCTCCTGCTCCTTCCAGGTGCCACGGTACACCTTACCGAAACCACCAACACCAATTATCTCCTCTAGGACAAGCTCCCCAAAGGGGATCTGCACAGGGGACACTGGTACAGGCTCCCGTCGGTAAACTGTGGGCTGGTAGGTGACGTAGTTGGAGGGGAAGATGCCCACCCGGTGGTTGAGCTTGCCAGTCCACCAGCCCTCATCCCCTGACACTGCTGCATCCTTGGACAGCACCTCCACCACGTCACCGCGCCGCAGACTCAGCTCATCCTCACCACTGGCCTCGTAATCGTATGCTGCAGTCCACAATGAACGGGAGCGGGAGCACACTGGTGCAGAGTGAGGGGGCCATGGACGGCCGGGGGATTCACCTCGGCACCCCTCACCGCTCTGGGAAACGGCCTGGGGAACATCCATCGCTCGTGGCCCGCAGCAGCACCATAAGGTGTGCTGAAATCAAAGCAGAATATGAAACAAGAACAAATGTTAGATTAGTTTAGGACAACCAAATTTAAGTAACATCAACAGTACCAACATGGTGACAGTAATAACACCTTATCAAACTTCTGATTTGGTAGTGTTTTTTACTCATCACAGTTAAAAAAAATAAATAAATACATTTGCGCTTTAGTTCTGAACTTAAGACACTAATGAAGTCTGTCACAAAATATCCCTTTACTTTTTAGATACATCAGCCTTAGAGCTCTACTGCATAAGAAAAAGGAAAAGTTCTATATACCAAACTGCATTTTCCATACATACCAAACATTCTAAACTTTAGTTATATTACAACTTCTGTTGGCTGATATGTCTTATTGATGCTTTCTCTACTAGTTTATTTTAATCAGTTTTCATGTCATTGAAGAGCTGAAGCCTACAATTCTAACAAAATACAGAGAACTGCTATCCAAGGGTGTTTTGTTATTACATTACAATGCACATATGCACACTGTGACTTATACTGTTGACACTCTCCAAAAACATAGTTTTAAGATGTTATAGCATCATCCATATATTCCTACCACATTTGAGTATTACCTGAAATACTCAACTGTGCTGAAAGAAGCTATAGGAGGGTGGAGATTCACATTTGATGAAGAGGTGAAGACAGTGTTGCATTAGTGACTCACAGTTCACCCAAAAATATTTTTAATGAGAGAATTCAAAAGCTTGTTGATAGATGGACAACATGTATTGAAAAGCAGGGAGATTATGTTTAGAGTAATGTATTTGTCTTTTTGGAAAACTGATTAATTTTTTTGACTCACCCTTATACATTTGTAAAACATGCACTTAATGCATTAGATTAATAATTTTGTGAAACTGTATACATGAAATGAGTCAAAAATGACACTAAAACGTTTCCACAATGGGTCTCGGTGTCAGTGATGCTGCATCATAAAATATGTAATGGAGAGAATAAAATGAGCCATCATTACAATCACTTAACCAGTTAAACGGATTTCAATCTTCTAAAACATTCAGACAGAACAAAACATGCATTCACTCTTAAATGGGACCAAGATTCAGATTAGTAAAACTTACTAAGCAAAAACAATTAATGCTGGTGAAATGAAACAGTACAGGTGTTGTTCAGTAACAGGACTGTCGGTACATACCTCACATTTAGCTGCACTGCTGGTGAACCTCCTACTGTTCAGTGTCACTCAAGTGACAATTTTGGAAGAAAAGACGCCATGTCGTTAAACAGAAAGTGAATAAGTTCTTCATCAGTCAAAAAGGTTAGGAGAAGTTTAACTTTCCTTCCTATCCGTCGATAGAAAGAGGCTCAGGTCTGGTGTGGTGGTTAGTCATCGGTTTCTTTCCACGTAAGCCAATGAAGTGACTACAATGTGTCTGAAGCTCTGAGTACCAGCATTAGTGCATAATTAAAGTGAAGCTAGTGCACTCTTCGATAAACTAATAAACAAAGTCGACGTCCGGCCATGTATTAACGCACAACGAGGTAAACAAATATCACCAGATTTCATTTAAAGTCACAGAAATCTCTCCTGAACAGACCAAACTTAGTATAATTTGTTAGCTTCCAGCAACGAGGCTACAGGTGCAAACTCCTGCCTACCTGCTCAAGTCCACTCGAATTCAGTGTAACAAAATGAGTAAACACATAGAAAATATTGGTATAATTCATTTAAACGCCCTCCTTTACTAAAAACCACCGCTGTACGTTTCCACTTATAAACTCTTCACAACGTTCTTTCAACGAAAGTTCAGCTTTAGCCGCGTCGTGCTAGCCTTAGCTCCTCACTCTAACGAACTTTCTCCGAAAGCTGCGTTAGTCTCGCGAGTTCCGACAAGCGCCATACAAAAGTAATCAGTTTCTCACTAAATCTCACGATAACACCGGCTCAATCACCGGACTTCTAAAACGTCCCTAAGTTCGTGTATGTTTTACACGCGTTTTAAAACAAGTCCCCAAAGTCCAGTAACTCAGTCGAGCTACTGACCGCACGGAGAGAAGTGCAAACCGATTGGTCACGTCATGTCACGTGACTTCTGTTGCTCTTAGTCAAAAACAAGATTGAAAACCTAAACACTGCAGTATATATATTAACAGCAGGTCACAGCCAAAAGTGAAGAAACGCAACAAGAAACGAAATACAGAGGAAAGGAATTTAAGGAGGTCTGCATACAAACAGACCACTTATTTGAGTTCCAGTGCAATGCTGTTACAGAACTAAGGCACAAAGACAACATAGCCATTTCTTAAAGGCAAAGCATGTCTGTTACACCATGCAGTGAAACACACACACACACACACACACACACACACACACACACACATATATATATATATATATATATATATATACTTGCAGTGGGCAGCCCTGTCCATGGCTTCTGGGGGAGCAGTTGCGTCCAGGTTGCGTCCTGTTGGTTCAGTGGATCAAACTTGCAACCTCCTTGTTGCAAAGCTGTGTCCTTAAAACCACAGGCCAATTAGTTTAGTATGGTATATTAGTAAGGTATTGAATTAATACTGTATTATAATACTGATATATATAATATCTACACTCTTAAAAGAGACGATTCTTCAAGGGTTCTTTAGTTTAAAAGACATGATTCTTCAAGGGTTCTTTAGTGAAGAACATGGTTCTATATTAGGCGATTTCTCGTGACGTCATCAAACATCAAGTCGGCCATATTGGAGGCACCACCTTTGTTTTACAGAGAGTATCGACTGTCATTTCACTCAAAGAACCCTTCTTGTGGACACAGGGTTCTTTCCATAGTGGGTTATTTAGATTGATGAAGAAAATGTTGTAGATGGTTCTGCATATAACCTTTTTGAAAATGGTTCTATATAGCACCCAAAAAGGGCTCTGCGATGTCAAGTCGTGTGCAGTTTTAGTTACTAAAGTTACTAAAATTGACATACAGGCTGTGGTATGGTATGAATCACTAGCCAATCATATCGTAGTGGGCGGGGCCTGTCTGTATACGGGTGGGAAAAAAACATTCCACTTCTCGTCACACGCACCTTCGCGTATGGCTGGCTGGTTGCTGCTCCTGGAGGATGCTGTCGTTGAACGACGCATACTGCAGAGCACCGTATATTTTATAATGGTCTTAAGGACGGCAAGACAGCGAAGACGATCAGCAAGCGTGTTTTGAAGCCCTGCGTGCTTGTTTCTGTTAGCCGAGAACATGTAATATCTGAGTAGAAAACAGACAGAGAGACTGAGGGCGGTTAGGCGGTTTTCACTCAGCATGACTCGGTTTTAGCGTTAGCCTAAACATGGGCTCACAAGTGGTACAAACGCTACGACAAGGGGTGTGGGCTTCACTCACAGGGGGATGGTACCATGACCCGGACCAGAATAAATTCAACAACTCCTGTCACCTCTATGTATGGCTGTTTTTGCTGGTGTTACCTCTGTCTCTGCATTTGGTGAGTAACGGTTACGTTACATCAGGTCGACGACATGAAGCTGGAGTGTGCTTCTTATTCAAAGGCGTCTGATTCGAACTCCCCGTTCCACCTTAAATGGCGCCGCATATACGGGCAGTTCTGTCACGCGCCTCAATATGGCTGTTGCACCATTTAAGGTGGAACGGGGAATTCGATTAAGATGCTTACGAATAAAAGCTAAACTCAGCTTCATGTTGTCGTGTAGTTCAACGCTGTACCTGAGCTATCGCTCACTTTTAAGGGTATAGAGCTTAAATATATGTGCACACAGTATATGTGTGTTGTACTCAGGGTTCCTGGGCCTGACTGGACTGACATTGGCGCATTATTCCTCTGCATACTGTGTGTGCAGGTGATCGATGGATGGTGGAGCCTCAGCAACAGAGGAGCTGAGCAGCACGTGTTTTCTTGGTTTCTCCCAAAGATCTTTACAAATAAACTTCAAGAGACTAAATATAGTATTTATTATTTTTCTTAATAGATATTTACATGAATTAATACTTGTAATTACTAGTGTGTAGTGTATCCTGTTATACTAGTGCATCTCCAAATAATATAATATTGTTAAACAGTTTATTTGTATTTATAATTTAATTATAAAAGATAAACTGCCATATATTGTACATTCATTACATGTAAACTGACACATTTCAAGCCCCTAATTTTTAAAGTTGAGAAGACTATATTTAATTTGAAATAAAGTAATAAATTATATTAAAAATCATTATTTAATTTTCTTTATTTTCATACATCATATTAGCATCCTCAGACACACAATTGTTCTAGTTAGTACAACATTGTTTTCTTTCATTCTCTTTTATGCATTATTTTTAATGTCATGAAGCATATGTGATTGAAGCATGAACTGCATCAGACCTTTTGTAATAACAAGGATTTATTGAGATTCCACACTGCTAAAATCAGTGTTGTCTTTAGAATGATCACATTTATTGCATGTGTGTGTGTGTTTTCTTGTTCAGGCTCTTCCACCCACTACCCTGGCCCTCGGTATATACTGCACCTCAGTGACAGTCTTCTTCGTCCTCATTAAGATGGTGAACTATCGCCTTCATTTAATGTTTGATGAAGGCGACATTGTGGCCCAGAATAGTCTGTCTGACATTAGCAAAGGTGCAGACAAGAAAAGTAATGCCTCTGACTCCTGCCTGCCAGCTAGCCTGAGGTAAGACACAACACTATGGCTCCTCTAGTGGGAAAATGATCCATTATTTATTTATTTACTTATGTTTGTTTTCTCATGAATTATAAAACACTATCAGTACACATGCACACAAAGTAATAGCTGCCAACAAACAGAGATTTCTTCTTGTTTGAAACAGAAGTGACTACTGCTGCTGATTAACCTAGAAGCTCGTTTGCTATGTCTTAAACTTTAGCCCTTTTGTCTGGTATTGTTACACTTCTCACTTTACTTTTTTTCAGGAAGAGCAGCACAGTGCCTGATAGTGTGGCCATGACAGTACTGACCAGAAACAGACCAAGTCCAGTAATCCAAGTCACAGTGAAGCAGACTGAAACAGACCCAGGACTTATTGGAGTGAGTGTTTTCATCATTACGTTAAAGATTTTCTATTCAGAATATTGTTTATTGCAAGTAAGATATCTACATACTGTATTTTGAGGCTTGACACTCTGTATATTTCTTTTGTATGATTGTGGAAATGTGCAGGAGTGCCCAAAGGAGGAATCAAAGAACACTGAAGGTATGCAATAAGCACATTTTCAGACCTTCAATTGACCATGGTTTTGGAGTTCCTCATAAATCCTATTGCTTCTTTTGAATTCTCTTTGCTGTGAAGGCTGGCATTGCTTTTATCATTGAGGTCTAGAATATGACAGAGTCCTATTTTTACCTGGTTTTAGAACTGACACGTGTGACTAAAATTAGCCTTTCATATGCTAATTAAATTGAAACTGTTGTCCCTAATGAATTCATTTTTATGATACCCCGTAGTTTTCAGTGCAGGCATCTTGTTCAGAAGCATTTGTAGCAGTAGACAGAGGAGCTTAGAGAGGTATAATAAATAGGTATGGCTGCACCTATCCTGAATGTTTGTGGCTGACTCTAGCTTCACTTTATTTATAGCCAGATTGCTCAGTGGTGATTTTTATGAGGTTTTTTATACTGGCTAAATGAGGATGTGAAACAATTCCAGTATTTTCTACTAGCCAAATAACATGATTTGCTCTATAATGGAACAAACCAGCATGCCTGTTTAGCAAAAGGAGTCATGCATTTATGCTTTGACACAGGAGTGCATTAACCTGGCTCATATTATTTATTTCATACAATTACAGTGCAATTCTGTCAAAATAAATTGTCTGATTGCCAGTTGTGTATTTTTAGTCTTATTTTATTTCAGACTTGTTTTATGATCCCTACAAATTTGTGCATACTTTACCATCATGCTAAATGTTGTTAATGTAATAGACTTATTATATATATTCTTACAGAAAGCCATATGATCTTTAATGAGACAAATTATGTTAAGATGTCTATTTAATATTTGAATACTAATCTAACAATTAATGCTTGACTCTAGTCTTATTATTCAGTTATTAAAACATATTATCCAGTACTAGCTATGCATTACTCATTTAGGCATGAACATCTGTGATTTTTCCTTAAAAGTTCAATATTTGGCATTTGACAAGGTTTGAAAAGTTCTCTTTTATGACTTTTCTAGGCCTGGATGACACTTCCTCTCAGAAGAAATCCAAGGAGAGAAGAGAAACTGAAGATAGACTGACTCCTGATGACGTGTTCAGTCCCAGCACCGACCAGTCCGCCCCACTCTTGCAAGGAGAGCAGAGACAGCTGATTCATGGGGAGATGGCTGATGAGGGGCTGCCTCCTTCTGCTGGCAGTGAGGAGGACAGTGATGAGGATGCAGACAAAGAGAAATGTACAGACCCTAACAACAACCATAGCTCATCCCCTGAGCTCACACGAGATGGTGAGGAGCAAGATAAGCCAGAGGAGACTTACTGTTCAGATGAAATTGCAGTGGTGCTGGTGGACAACTCTGGTCCATCTGTTCACCTGGATGAGAGTGACACAGTGAAGATCATCATCACTATGAGTTGCGACCCACAGACTGCGGCCGAGCTGGAGGAGTCTGTCAAACTCAGCATCTTGGAGTCTGCTCAGTGTCAGCTAGTTCAACATGAAGTGGCTGGGGTAGACTGTCCTGTCAAAATCCCAGTCATTACCTTCGATTCGCCCCATGAGGAGGAGGAGGGGGTCTGTTTTGAAGATAAAGAAAATAAGCACATTTCTTATGAGAAATCTGTTCAGCAGCAGTCTATGACTCATGAAACCCAAATCTCCAATGAGCTGATTGGCCCTGAGCTAACCCAAGATAACCAAGAAACCTTGTCCAGTGAACAGGTGGTGGAGAACACAAGTCCTCAACTGACATATAACAGCTCCTCAGGCATTGATGTGAACTCTCATCCTGATGAAAATAAACCCACTGAGCTGAAGCCAGACATTGATGGATTCCTGCAAATCCCTTCTGGTTTTGGAAGAGTTGGTCCTGGAGGAAGGACACATGTAAGAGGACTCAGCATTGACAGTGGAAGAGATGCTGTCCTCATTGGCCATCGAGCCAAAGACAAACCACATACCATGACCTCCTCTAAGTCAGACCTAGAAGCCAAAGAAGGCCAGTTACCCAATGAGTCCAACTTTGTAGAGTTTGTATCACTGTTGGAGTCCATCAGCAGTACAAGAGGAGGTGGAGGAAAACAAGCAGAGGACAGAGCAAAGGAGGATGAGAAAGTTGAAAAAGATGGTCAGTTTCAGGTGCTCAGTCAGTTGTGTGCATGAGTATCTTCTCCTCTTGTTGATAGTGGAACTTAAGTGTCACTTTATATTTACACACTAGTGAAACAGAAAAATAGATGATCGGTTAAGAGACTGTAAAGGCTCAGATCAAGCTAAATGATAAATTATCAATAAATTATAAATGGGAGTAAATCATAAAATTGTTCATTTTGTTCATTTTTGATAAATTGAATATTTTATGTTTTATTCCTCTATATATTCCTAAATGGTGACTGTATAAAGATTGAGACATTTTTAAGCTGATATTAATTCAAGAAGTGTAAGAGACTTGGCCTTTCTAAAGACACCAATAACTCTCCATGCCACAGCTAGATTATGTTTTGATATTTTTTTTTATAGCACCTGGTTGTGGTGTATTAAGAGAAGCTTATTATTATTAGTGCTTCTGCTCTTCATAGAGGACATTAAAGTAACTATGAAGAACTCAGAAAGTGGAGAAATGACTGGACAGCTGGACCATCCAAACCCTCCCTGCAGCCTGGCTACAGAGACCCTGTGCACCATCCCAGAGAAACTGATTCCCATTGTCTCTCCTGATAGGTAGGAATTATAATGAATTAGCTTCACAGGAAATGGGGAAGGCGTTTAATTGCTCATGTACATAGTTTTGAAATGACTGTCAAATGAACAAGATAAATTATTTATATTGCACATATGTGGACATGATTATTTTCATTGCATATTCATGCACTGTAACTGGTTTGTGGTTCCTTTGATGCAAATTGCACATTAAAAAACTGGAATTTTTACACTAGGATGAAGTGGAAAAGCTGCTGGATCATTTAAGGAGATGCTATTGAAACAGATTTTTCAAAAGAAGTGCTGACATTGCAGGAAAAATGCAGTGACAAAGCTCTTGACATCTGACACACTCCACTGTATAGGTTACATGTGGTGAACAAGAAATAAGACTCTTGTCTTCTACCATACACATCAGCAACAACATGTAACAATATGACAACACATAGATTTTAATATATCACAGTGGTTAATAGAAGCACCTATTTTCTTTAAACAATATTTGGAAAAAAAGTTTTGTGGTGTGTCATCCAACATCCTGGTCTAATTGCAGTCATATTCTCACATCAGTGCCCCAAAATCTAGCAGAAAACCTTTCATACACAGTAGAGATAGTTACTCTAAGTAAAGCAGGAGAAACTGTTTTTTAATACCCTTGATTTCAGAAGAAATGATGGCGACATGTCCCAGTACTTTTGTACATATAGTGTACAAAATTAGATTAGGTAGTTAAATACCTAATCTCATGCTTCTTACAGTAAACATCTGGTGTACAGCTAGAAATTAGATTGACACACTTGATATTGCTTTAATTCTTGTGATATTGGCCTGTGTGGTTTGATGAACCAGGATATCAATATAATCAGTCTGTTTTCTCTTTACATTTGCAGTCCTCAGACAGATAAAGAGAGGGATCCAGACTATGACTCTTTGCCATCTCAAACCTCACAGTCAGAGAGTTCCATGCTGCAGGTCATCTGTAGACCAGAAGCAACATCCAAAGAGGAAGCATATACGTTTCACACAGTCCACAGTAAGTGACAAATGCTGACAAAAATAACAATGTGGAAATTAAAGATGGTGAAGTTATTGTTCTTACATATGCAGATAATGTGTGAATGTATTTCAGGGGACAGACCTCGAAAACTCTACAATGAAAGAGCTTTAAATTTACCTCTTGGAGCTGAACTCATCACAGGCAACATATGGTATGATAGAGAGCTTGGGAAGTGTCATCATATTCATCAAATGCATATGCTAAAATTAAGAAATGCTAGTGCTGTTGAGTGTTAGTAACAACATGTAAACAGAGATATACATGATCATATTTATGATGATTGATGTATATAAAAATTGCATTGCTGTCGTTTGCTCTTAGCGATCTCCTCTCCACATCTTCAAACTCTGAGTGTCAGGATGGTTTAGTGGGTGGGCACTCTGACTGCCCTTTCCAACGACGTATCATTCCAGCTCATCGGCTCCGGCCCAGGAGAACCCACCCAGAGATCTTCCAGGCAAGAAATCCCACTCTCCAGCTTCTCTAGATTGCGTTCACTTGTCAGGAGATTTGAAGGGCATCTCCAGAAAATTTGAAGATCATGAAAAAGTTCATTTGTGTTCATAATTTAATTCAAAAAGTCATAATTTCACACACACACACCCCAAAAAAAAAAAAAGTTGGGACGGTATGGAAAAAAGCCTAAAGACACCGTAAAAAATGTGTAACTAAAAATGCAGTGTTTTTCAGATTTACATTGACTTTGACTTAATTGCAGACAGTATGAATATATATTTTTGTTTTGTCTAGTCAACTTAATTTAATTAATACACACCCATTCCTGCATTTCAGGAGTGAGACACATTCTAAAAAAAAGTTGGGTCAGGGACAATTTAGGGCTAGTAATGAGGTTTTAAAAAAGCCAAAATGATGGTGTTATTTTCAAATAGGTGATGTCAACAGTTTTAATCATGATTTGGGACAAAAGCAGCATCTACAGATATGGGCACTTTGTCAACAAATATATGTTAGAAAATTATTGAAATGTTTATAAACAGTATTCCTCAAAGAAAGATTGGAAGGGATTTGCATATTTTTCCCTCTGCAGTGCATAATGAACACTTGTGATCTGTGTTATCTCAGATGGCACTGCTTCAACAACTTCATTCATCAATAGCTGATATACCACATGGGCAAGAGATTACTTTGGCAAACCTTTGTCAAGCACTACAATACAGAGTTACATTCACAAATATCACATAAAGCTTTACTGGGCCAAAGCAAACAAATATAAACAATTCACAATTTGTTATATTCACCATACGCCATAGTCAAAGATATGTTTAACTTCCTCTAGAACAGGGGTGCACACACTTTTTCAGCCTGCGAGCTACTTATCTAATGACTAAGTCAAAATGATCTACCTAACACAAAAATGCAAGACATATTTATTTATAAATATACTGACAATTTTTTATTTATTTATACAAACCGGATTCCAAAAAAGTTGGGACACTAAACAAATTGTGAATATAAACTGAATGCAATGATGTGGAGGTGCCAACATCTAATATTTTATTCGTAATAGAACACAGATGACAGATCAAAAGTTTAATCTGAGTAAATGTAACATTTTAAAGGAGAAATATGTTG
>BRDA01013020.1:3175-29708 GCA_036984385.1 Crenuchus spilurus | reverse complement strand
CCCATGAGTACTGATATGCACTCAGCATTCGATATCCAAATGTTAATACTTAGTACTAGTAAATACTAGTACAACTCTATTTCTTTTCGCATTTGTATTTTCCCACTATTGTAAGTCGCTTTGGATAAAAGCGTCCGCTAAATGTAATGTAATGTAGTAAGCACTCATAATGGCCATCTATTGGATGCAATGAAGTGAAGAAGCTGTTCTTTATCCTCAGCCGGTGGACAGTGATGAGGACTCTCCTCTGGTCACTCTGTGTTTTGCGCTGTCTGTGTTGGGCAGAAGGTCATTAGGGACAGCATCACATAACATGTCGAACAGGTAAATTCTTGATGTTTTAGAGTATCTTTTTATAGCATACCTTTATATTTCTTAGTTTATTTTAATTGCAGCAAGCAGTACAATAAAGTTGCCATGTGCTGATATGGAGTGAATAACTGTTTAATGTAAATGAGTTGCTTTAGTTCTTTTTTTTCTTCTCATAATAGTTTCCTTTTTAGTTTGGAATCCTTCCTGTACGGATTTAACACCCTGTTTAAGGGAGACTTCCGCATTGCGACTAAGGATGAATGGGTTTTTGCTGATATGGATCTCCTACAGAGGGTGGTGGCACCAGCCGTTCGGATGAGTTTGAAGCTTCATCAGGTATAAGACCGCTCACTAAGAGTCCATATCTAATAAACCTGCTCAAGTGAAGGATAGAGCTGGGTTTGGAAGAATTTACTATGTGGATTAACTTACACTATTTACCCAATATATTTCTATTAACACTCTGATTAAAATTTCTATAAATACCCTCAAAGCAGGTTTATTATAGTCCATCAGTATAATCTTCGTATCATTTGCAGGACCACTTCACAAGCCTGGAGGAGACAGAGGAGCCAGCTGTGTTATATGAGGCCATCAGCACATACAGGAGCAGCCTGGTAATATGTGATGAGAGCGACCCCGCATGGCGCAAAGCAGTACTGTCTAGCCGAGACACTCTGCTCACTCTGCGCCACATGGTGGATGATGGCACTGACGAGTACAAAATCATCATGCTGTACAAACGCTACCTCAGCTTTAAAGTCATCAAGGCAAGACATTAGCTGTTCTTCTATTGATTGATATTATATTACACGGGCAGGAAGTTAGAGTCCCTTTATAAGAAAACTGGCCCTACTGTACTTAAAGTAGCATACTTGGATGCTGTAAATGCATTTTTATTTTTTTCATTTTAAAATAGTTCTGCACTGAGACATTTAACAGCTTGTTATACTCTGATAAAATGCCTCACTGCCACATGTTGTTTATGTCTCTTATTCATCTATGTGTCATAAATAGAGGGCAGTGGAGTAATATAGCCAGGCTTGATTATCTGTGTCTGTTTGTCAGATCAATAAGGAGTGTGTGCGCGGGCTGTGGGCTGGACAGCAGCAGGAGCTGATCTTCCTGCGAAACCGCAACCCAGAACGTGGAAGTATCCAAAACTCAAAGCAGGCTCTTCGGAACATGATCAATTCATCATGTGACCAGCCACTGGGCTACCCCATGTTTGTCTCTCCTCTTACCACCTCCTATATGGGCACACACAAGCAGATAAGGAACATCTGGGGTGGACCGCTAAGCATGGAAAGCATTCAAACTTGGCTTTTCTCCAGGTGGCTCCGGTGGGTATGAAACGAGTAAGACAGTTTCAATATATACTGTGTCTCACATACTCTAAGTTTCACTCATTTTTTTTTTTTTCCCCCAAAACTTTCAGTGTGAGGAAGGATAACCTGACTAGCTGTAACAGTGGAGTGAATATGGAGGATGTGGACTGTGCTGGATCCTCCATCAGTCAAAACCACAACTCCATCACCTCCCAAAGTGCCAGCATGCACCAGGGTCGTCCACGGAGCTCACAGACCAGACACCACGGCACAGGTCAGAACACCTGCACGAACTGATGGAATAGAGTTTCAATTCCATTCAAAAGTTTAGACTTTTCAGTTACATAAAAACTCTTTTAATTGTAGATACATATACACATCTACATTTGTAGGAATCTGTAAAAGAAACTTATAAATAATTAATTGATAAACAAATGAACAACTTTCTGCTGTTCCAATAAAACTTGAAATATTGATTAGGGCAGAATCAAGTATGTATCTAAAAAGTGATTCCAAACTTTTGCATGGTAATGGATATTAAAGACCAGTGAGGTCTCTGTAAAAACACAAGAAAAAAGAAGTCTTCTGTTACCTCCTCGCTCCCTACAGGCCGTCGGGAGTATCGCAGTCGTTCAGTTCAGCCACAGGGTCAGCGGCCTCCAGTCACCAGCCGCTCAGGGCCTATCCTGGACAGCCAGCAGGGCGCTGGCTCTGGGGCGCCTGGGTTGATGCAACGTCTCTCCAACAGTCAGTTGTCCTTCAACACTTCCTCCATCGCCTCGGTCTTCTCGCAGGTGCCACGTCTGTCAACAGCTGGTCCTCTGCCTGCCGGTCAGCAGCGCTCCAGCCAGGCCTCGTCCTCCAGCTCCACACTCAGTCTGCTGTTTGGTAAGCGCAGCTTCTCCAGCGGTCTCGTCATTTCTGGCCTGTCTGCTGCTGAGGGGGGCAACACCAGTGACACACAGTCCTCCAGCTCCGTCAACATTGCCCTGGGGCCGTCTGTCCGCTCTGCAAGCCGAGCCACACAGGTATGCTCTTCTGACTCATTCTGATATTTGAGTACAGTGGTACCTTGGGATACGAGCAGACAGAGAATTTTTTAAGAAACAAGCTGCGACTCCATCCGTATTGTTGTTCGAGATCTGAGCAAAATTTCAAGATACGAGTGGCTGCTGGTAGTTGGCACGTTGGCGCAAAGGTCCAGTATGGGCAGCACAACACCTGCATCTCATTCTTTCTCATGTGTTACCCTCAGAATCTCTGTACTCATTCTTGCATCCTTTTTGGAAAAAAATTGATAGTAAAAATGTTTTAAACTCTTAAACCTATTTAATTTGAATAACCTACAGTGAGGAAAATAAGTATTTGAACACTCTGCGAATGTGCAAGTTCTCCCACTTAGAAATCATGGAGGGGTCTGAAATGTTCATCTTAGGTGCATGTCCACTGTGAGAGACATCATCTAAAAGAAAAAATCTGGAAATCACAATGTATGATTTTTTAATAATTTATTTGTGTTACTGCTGCAAAAAAGTATTTGAACACCTGTGAAAATCAATGTTAATATTTGGTACAGTAGCCTTTACAGAGGCCAAACGTTTCCTGTAGTTTTTCACCAGGTTTGCACACACTGCAGCAGGGATTGTGGCCCATTCCTCCACACAGATCTTCTCCAGATCAGCCAGGTTTCTGGGCTGTCGCTAAGAAACACGGAGTTTGAGCTCCCTCCAAAGATTTTCTATAGGGTTTAGGTCTGGAGACTGGCTCCCACTCCAGAACCTTGATATACTCCTTACAGAGCCACTCCTTGGTTATCCTGACTGTGTGCTTTGGGTCATTGTCATGTTGGAAGACCCAGCCACGACCCATCTTCAATGCTCTAACTGAGGGAAGGAGGTTGTTCCCCAAAATCTCGCAATACATGGCCCCGGTCATCCTCTCCTTAGTAAAGTGCAATCGTCGTGTCCCATGTGCAGAAAAACACCCCCAAAACATGATGCTTCCACCCTCATGCTTCACAGTAGGGATGGTGTTTTTGGAATGGTACTCATCATTCTTCGTCCTCCAAACACGGCGAGTGGAATTAAGAGCAAAAAGTTCTATTTTGGTCTCATCTGACCACAGCACTTTCTCCCATGACTCCTCTGGATCATCCAAATGGTCATGGGCAAACTTAAGACGGACCTGGACGTGTGCTGATTTAAGCAGGGGAATCTTCCTTGCCATGCATGACTTTAAACCATGACGTCTTAGTGTATTAGCCACAGTAACCTTGGAAACAGTGGTGCCAGCTCTCTTCAGGTCATTGACCAGCTCCTCCCGTGTAGTTCTGGGCTGATTCCTCACCTTTCTTATGATCACTGATGCACCACGAGGTGAGATCTTGCATGGAGCCCCAGTCAGAGGGAGATTGACAGTCATGTTTAGCTTCTTCCATTTTATAATAATTGTTCCAACAGTTGATCTTTTTTCATCAAGCTGCTTGGCAATTGCCCCGTAGCCCTTTTCAGCCTTGAGAAGGTTTACAATCTTGTCTCTGGTGTCTTTGGACAGCTCTTTGGTCTTAGCCATGTTAGTAGTTGGAGTCTTACTGATTGTGTGGGGTGGGCAGGTGCTTCTAATTTAGAATAACAAGTGGAGTGGAGGTGGACTTTTTAGAGGCGGACTAACGGGTCTTTGAGGGCCAGAATGTTTGCTGATTGGCAGGTGTTCAAATACTTATTTACAGCAGTAACACAAATAAATTATTTAAAAATTATACATTGTGATTTCCAGATTTTTTCTTTTAGATTATGTTTCTCACTGTCTGGGTTGCCAGGTTTGCGGATTTCACGCCAAATTGGGCTTGTTTGAAAATCCATTCGTGGTTGAAAATTCAAGCGAGGCGGGTGCGGCTTTTTGGACTACTTTTTAAAAATTACCACGGCCACCAAAAAACAACAAGAACAGAGGGTGTTGGAAGATTAAATGCAACAATAAGAACGAGGAGAACATGACATAAGGAAGTAGAGCGTGAAAAGGAGAGCAGGAGAAAGCGAGAGAGAGAGAGAGAGAGAGAGAGACAGACAGTCACACACACACACACACACACAGACAGACACACAGAATGTGAAGAGAAGACAGTCGCTAGCTAATATGCCAGGTTAATGGGGGAAAAACAGGTATTGCAAGGACTGGGAAAAAGAAAAAGGTTTGATATAATGGATTAAAAGTGTTCCTAATGACGAGAACAAGGCATATGGCAAATACTGTAAAGGTGAAATGTCAGTTCCTTTTTTTTGCTAATTGTGTTACTATTAAATGTTCTTGACTTGGATATAAAACTGTTATAAAAGAACTAATAAACAATAATGTTACCATATTATTAATGACATAATAAATCCCTTATAAACAAAATAGTAAGTCATACACTCATAGTTGTTTTGCCATTTGCTTCAAACGTGACAGACATATTTTGGGCTAGTTCAAGCTTCTGAAGGGCGGGTTTTAGACTGACTTTGGGTTGGACATTTTTGCTGGACCTGGCAACCCTGCTCACAGTGGACATGCACCTAAGATGAAAATTTCAGACCCCTCCATGATTTCTAAGTGGGAGAACTTGAAATTCACAGGGTGTTCAAATGCTTATTTTCCTCACTGTACATACAGTAATTATGTAAAAAAAAATTATTGCAAAAATGCTTTAAACTCTTAAATTTAGATCATTTTAATAACATACATACAGTAATTATGTTAAATACTGTTAATATCTCGTGCAGACCTGTCATCCGCGCTCGTGCCGGCCATGAACACATGGAGACTCATTCTTTCTACTACAGAATCAAGTCCAATCTCGTGCGCTGTACATTCTTTTTGAAAAAATTCGATATTAAAAATGTTTTTAAACCCTTAAACCTATTTAATTTTAATAACATACATACAGTAATTATGTTAAATACTGTTAATATTATTTCGCACAGAAGGAAGACCCAGCCTTTCACAGCCCGTCATCTGCGTGCGCACACCAGCCCTGAACAAAGATGTGCTTCTGAGTGAAAATTGTGTTTTGTACAGAACTGCAAAGAATAAACCATGGCATCCCATTCTTCAGCCAGTTGCTGAATTTCTTGGCAGAAGTCTGATGCTGTAGTGAAATGGGAGAAGAGAGATTTTACTGTACAGCGCGCACTATGCATCTACACAGTACTGCGCGCATCGAATTCCCCGCTAATTTACAATTCTACAGTGAGAATTCCCCAAATATTCTTTTACACTAATATTTATTGAATTCTGAAATTGAAATATTTTGTTATGCATTGTGTAAAGTGTATATATGTGTGTTTCTTAATTCAAAACATGTCTTTTTGTCAATAATTTAGGAAGGTTTGGGGATGTTTCAAAAGGCTGGAACAGATTAAATCTATTTGTTATTTTAAATGGGAGAAAGTTGTTTGATATACCAGTTGACTGACTTAACAGCTCTGTTACAGAACGAATTAAACTTGTATCTCAAGGTACCACTGTATCTGTAAAAGTTAACTTTACAGATAATGTAAATATAATTTACAAATATAATATAATTTATATTCACTGGAACTAAGGAGACACAGGGTTCGTACGGGTCCTGGAAAACCTGGAAAGTCATGGAAAATAAACATGTTAAAATCCAGTACTGAATTGTCCTGGAAAAATAACAAGATTGAAAAAAGTGCTTAAAAGTCATGGAAAATAGTGCAAAGAGCTCCTGTCAGAACTCCATATTATAATCTAAAACACAAAGGGCATTATTTTACAAATGATTAATCGCTGCTCATATTTCCCGACTGCTCGCAGTTTTGGGCGTGGCCTCCTATGTTAGTTAGCTAGTCTTTCTGTTGCTAACATGGGCTAATAAACATCGCTAACAGTTGAGCTTCATTCAGCCAGAATGCCTGGGAAGTGTTACTTTAATCAGCGATGGCTGGAAAATGACTGGCCTCAGTCAGACAATAAGCACTTGACGTCGCGCCTTTACTGCTTGAAAAAGTTTGACATTGGAAATACAGCATATAGGTGAGTCAGTGTTGAAAAGTCAAATGAAAGGAAGTAAACATTGTGAACTGAGTGTGTGAGTGTAGTAGCCAGCACTTCAGAGTTTTTTTGCAGGAACATGGCAGCTCAAAACCGGACCAGCGAGCTCATGACTAGAGCTCTGCGCGGGACTGATTTTTATAACCCGCTCCCGCTTGTTTTTAGCCCCGCGCGCTGCTTTAATTTGTCGTCTGGTGTGTGTGTGTGGAAGGTTGGGCTACGCGTGAACAGTCTCGCTCAGAAGCGGGGAGCGTTTGTTGGTCGATCAGTTTTGGGTAGGACATAAGACCCGGGGCCCTAGTACCGACCCTGATCCTAACATGAGTCAGATTAACTATATCGAGTGCTTTACATTTACTTTAAGTTTAAATGAGTAATTATTGGGCAGTTTCCTTCCACAAACACATGTTGTCAGGTGAATTGGAGATGCTGAAATTGCCCCTCAGTGTGTGTGTGTGTGTGTGTGTGTGTGAGAGAGAGAGACCGTCTGCAGGCTACGTAGTTTCTGTAGCACAGTGACGTCACTTCATGTTCATGTGTCGCTTCAATATTTTGAATGAGTTTATGACTCTTACTGAATGATGGTGATCACTGCATGATTATCATAATTTTCTAGAGTAGACTATTAATTTGTGGGACTTTTCTACATGTATGTGATTAGGACTCAGGTTCTATCAGGAACCTGTCTTGGATTTCAACCCTGTCCTCATTCGTGGACAACGCCCATGTAAAAAGCGCTATAAAACTAAATTTTGATTGATTGATTGATCTGAAAATTATACACGTTTACCATATGCATTCCTAATGGCACACACTTCTCTGTCAATCATCTGAAGTTGGTAATTTAAAGTCACTGATGTCTTACAGTTTATATACATTTTTTAGGATATTCAGTTCTGAAATGCTTCATTTTTGGTCCTGGATTTTTTCGTTTTTTGGTACTTGAAAAGTCATGGAAAGTCCTTAAATTTTAAATTGGTTGAAGTGTATCAACCCTGGAGACAACAAAAATGACTTTTTTAACAAATCTAAATGAAAGACTTTTTTGCTGCAATTAAACAATGGGCATACTTGTGATTGACAAAAGTAATGTAGAGAAAAATATTGCATGTGCATCAAAGCTTTATTGAATGTACATAAGTTAGCCAGTCATAGGCAGTTCTTACTCATAATGTCAGTATTAGTTAAATAAGTATTAAAATGCAAATGCACACCCCTAGTAGAACATTAGAGAAATAAATTATTAGTTATTAGCCGTGGGCTTAGGGTGAGGGAACCAGCCTTGTGACTGTAAGGTTGCTGGTTTGAGCTCCTGAATTGACAGGTCATGTTTGAAGTGCATTTGTGCAAGACACCTAACCACCAAGTGTTTCCCAGGTTCTGTGGATGCAGCTACTCCCTAGTGTGTGTCTATGTTTCACTGCATGGATGGGTTAAATTCAGAGGTCAAATTCAAGTGGTCAATGAATGTCATTTTATGGAAAAAGTTCTTCTTGATTAGCACGTCAAGCAATTGGTATTTAATCTTTTCTTCTTTGTTCTTACCAGTGGACATCAGAACCCTATGAGAGTATAGATGCCACCTCCACAGCAGCCACAGGACCCAAGGATAACACAGCATCAGGTGATAAAGCCTGCGAGCAGAGCATGGACAAGAGCCAGGAGGACTCCACTTCAGCCTTCCACGATCCACCAGAGCAAAAAACTCTTTGAGACTTCCACCTTCTGTCTCACCAGACATTTTAAAACCAAAACACAGCTTTCCCATGAAATGGATGACACAATGGGACAGAGAAAGCTCAGGCTGTGGGCAAAAGCTTGTACTGCCATACTGACTTTTTTGCCATGAACATTTTAGTATTCTTGGTTAGATATGGTATATCTATGTTTTCAAAAACTTTTTCACTTAAAATCGTCTAATTTGGGTCACATAGCCCTGTTAATGTTTATGAATTAATGAAGACATGTGCAGTCATAGCAGCACATGGTCTGGGACAGAGGTCATTTTTAACATTTTAGTACAAATCTAGCATGTTGAGGCTCAGTACTGAGAGTTATCAGTAGACAGTATGAGCTTTCGCCTGTGGTCAGTGTGCTCAGTAAGAATTTTAAGGGCCATCAGTAGTGAACTTCACAGAAAGGAACTGAAACCTCATTGAAGCATGTAGCCTCCTTTGCAAAAAAAAAAGAAGAAGAAGATGCAAGGCCTCAAATTTGCCAAACATAGAAGACTGAATGCAAGTGTAATAAGAGAAGAAGAGGACTGGTGGCTTTTAGGTACAGTCAAAAGCCCTATTTGAGCTGGAATAGTTTTATCTGGGGAAGTACTGTAATTCAGGTGATTACTGACACGATCTCCGATTCTGATCCAGTACATATCTACTCTTAATAGGGACTGTTTTTATAATCTGACAGTAATAACTGTGGATTGAATGGCTGTATTTGGCTAAACCTGGCACTCCCTCACTAATCTTATTCCACCTGACATCTTTTCAGTCAAGGCTGTCTGTTGATTTGGGGAAATTACAGATACAGTATAGCCTCGGTTATCGTTTGCCCTGGTTATTGTACAATTTGGTTATCATCAACTTTTTTGGGGGGAAATTTTGTCTCAGTTATCATTCATTTACCTGGTTTTCATCAGTGTGCCCATGAGTTGCTGCCAATTTAGCAAAAACGAAGCATCCAGCGTTTGTCATTTATTCTGGCTTTGTTTCTTGTTTCTCATTGATAATGCTTCAGTTATCATTCTTTTTGGTTATCATCAGACATTTTAGAATGGATTAATGATGAAAACCGAGGTTCCTCTGTACTTTCTTCATATATCAGCCAATCAAATCCCGAATTACGAATTACAGTAGGAATCCTCTTCTGATAAAAGTAATATAGCTCCAAATGAGCTAAAGTCTTTTACATTAATGTTATTACACACTACACATGACAACCAATGCAAAAAAAGATGATTTCTTGCACAAAAAATATTGATTACAAAGGAATGGCAAAGCTTCATAGTAGTTTATTGCTGCATTAGACAAGGCCACCATTATGTCACTGTTTAGTATTTGTCAAAACTGTTTGGTTCTTGAGGCATGGACATTTAACACAAAACAGTTATTTTAGCTGTGCAGTTTACCTGGGCATGCATATGGCTAAGTAAAGTGTCCAACTATTAAATGTAACTACAAGTTAACTACAAGTTCTTCATTTGTAGAGCCAAGAAACCTTTGGTGATATGTTCATTATGAGGACACAGTGGCCTTTAATGCTGCATCTTACAGAAACGGATGGATGAATAGAGTTTAACATAAAGCTATTGGTGATTACAAGTCAAATTCATACATCACTGAAGTTCAATACCTGTCAATATGCAGCCAGAAAACTGTTTTTTTTTTTCATTTGCTTACTGTATTGACTGATTTATTCATTCTCCTTATAAATTATTTTTATAGGTTTTCTTTTAAACATTTATTTAATTATCTGTTTCCTCCAATGATGCTTTAACTATTTTGGCTAAAGTCTGAATAGTACCTCTCAGACAGACGACCTCATTTAATGTGAATATATGATGAAATTGGTCCCTCCGTCAATGTGTGTCAAGCACAAAGTCTGAGATTGTGTGGTTTAATTATATTCGTCAGTAATTCCTCCAGTGAGAGATAGTCAGAGAATGCAGCTCTGCTAAGGACAGCACTTCTTCCTGTAGATAACAAAAAAGTCTGTCAGGATACTGATTGTTTAAATTGGATACACAGTACATGTAATGTGTTGTAATATTTATGGTCTAATGGTAAAGTAACTCTTAAACCCGACATCATAGCAAGCTCATGAATACGGATATCACTGTCTTATATATAAGAATCCACCCAATCAAACACATTTTTAGTAATAAAAAACAACATTTTAAAATAAATGCTGATTTATTTTGGTCTTTTCCATGAAGTTTTGGATGAACTAATGCTTTTGTGTAGGTTAGTGGTCATCTAGTTCTCTGGTCATATAGTTTGTTAGATTGTTTTAACAGATGTGTGGTCTGTTTTTTTTTTTAACAGTCAAGACCCGTGAATATGCAAGAAATATATTTTGGTACCAATTTATTGTATTTTTGGGAATTTTTTTTTAGGAACAGTAGGTTGTGTGGGACTAAATTTCTGACTTCTTATTGAGAAGAGGTTTATAGGTTTCATGGACAGAGATCATTTATCAGCTCAAAAACAAATAGACTGATAAATTAGCATGACGGACACAAAGTAGTGAAAGAGCGCAGTTTTATACCTTCATCTTCACATATCTGATGAGCTTGCGATAAAATGGACTACTCTCTGACTCAACATATTTGTTGTGGCAAAAGAAAGACAGAAATGAGAGACGTGTTCTGAATGTAGGGCATCTGATGCTTTGCCAGCATGTACTGAAACTTTTAATATGGCCTACTGACAAAGATACGTTTTATGTGTTATTATATTTTATACCCGCTAGATGTAAAATACTCTTCTGATTTGTTTGGTGTCTGTTATGTAAAGGATAGTGGGTGAGGTGTATTGTACGGAATTAATGAACGATGCAGAAACAAACAACTTTTCCCCACCGAGTCCACAAATTTTGTGCCAGGACACCTCAAAGGCTGTTATTTATACCTGAAATGCCAGACATTTAGACAAATTTGTATGTTTATGTTAATAGAAAACATGCACAGTAATCTAAATATAATAGCCATTTTTGCTTGTTTTTGTAGCTAATCTGTCACAGTTTGTCAATCAATGGATATTTACTATGGTTGTTATTAGGGGTGTGTATCTGTCCAATAAATGACGATCCGATATATATCTCGATTCACGCAGTACGATACGATTCATAAACAATTTATTTTAAATTGGACCAATTCGATTCGGTTTGATTCGATTCAGTACGATTTCGATACGATTCGGTTCAATATAATAAGGTAGGAAATAATACGAGTTACTTGTTTAAAATAGATAATTTACATTGAGTCAACATAAGTTAATACTAAAAATGTGTTTTTGCTTTCAGACAGATTAATGAAATACTAGAGAACTAGTAAAGTTGTATTTGACATGTGAATTCAGAAACAGTAAAATACTGTCGTGTTGGGATGTGGTACCGGGGCTCCAATGTTTTAAACAAGTCCCAAAGCCCTCATTCTCCACCACACAGTATGGTCTTAAGTCTTTGACAATGAACCGGGTTATTGAAGCCATTATTACTTTGGCTCTAGCTGAGCTGTGGTTGAGTTTTGGCTGGAATAAGTCCTGTTTTTTGTGGGGCTAGCGGTGTTATGCTAACGTCCTCATCGCCACTTTCCTCATGTCGTCTCACCAAATCTTTTCCGCTCTTCATTTAAAGACCGAACTTCTTCCAAACTTTAGATTTTAAGCTCGGCAGAGTGTTGTATATATGTGCGTAGGACCTGTTTGTCTTTCAAACGTGACGACAAGTATCGCGACAGTTAATGAGACCAGGGTTGCCAGGTCCAGCAAAAATATCCAGCTCAAAGTCAGTCTAAAAAACCACCCTTCAGAAGCTTGAACTAGCCTAAAATATGCCTGTCACACGTTTGAAGCAAATGGCAAAACAACTATGAGTGTACGACTTACTATTTTGTTTATAAGGGATTTATTATGTCATTAATAATATGGTAACATTAGTGTTTATTAGTTCTTTTATAACAGTTTTATATCCAAGTCAAGAACATTTAATAGTAACAATTAGCAAAAAAAAAGGAACTGACATTTCACCTTTGCAGTATTTGCAATATGTCTTTTTCTCGTAATTAGGAACACTTTTAATCCATTATATCAAACCTTTTTCTTTTTCCCAGTCCTTGCAATACCTGTATTTCCCCCATTTACCTGGCATATTAGCTGGCGACTGTCTTCTCTCACCTTCTGTCTCTCTCTCTCTCTCTCTCTCTCCTGCTCTCCTTTTCATGCTGTACTTCCTTATGTCGTTATGTTCTCCTTGTTCTTATTGTTGATTTAATCTTCCAACACCCACTTTTCTTGTTGTTTTTTGGCGGCCGCAGTCATTTTTAAAAGTAGCCCAAAAAGCCACACCCGCCTCGTTTGAATTTTCACCCACGACTGGATTTTCAAACAAGCCCAATTTGGCGTGAAAACTGCGAACCTGGCAACCCTGTCAGAGACAGCGAGCGAGAGAGAGAGAGTGCGGGCGAGCAGCAGAGGGACATCAGTAACACCAAACCGATTGACAGATGTGTAATCGGGCCATCGGCCGGTTCATTTTACAAATACACCGATTCAGGGGTCCATGTACCGATGCACTCACATCGTTTGAGTCAAAATCAGTCTTCCGATTCAGTTCGGTTATTTTTTACACCCCTAGTTGTTATGGTTATCATTCAAAGTTTCCAAATCACTGACAAAACTATTTTTAGCTGATCTACTTCATGTGTCCCGATATACAGACTTAATACATATCTGCTAAACAATCAGAAGAGTATTTCTTATCTCCAGGGTACAAGTCTGTATAACTGGACACCTATCACTAGTCATTTTAATATACAGTGGTACCTTGGGCTATGAGCAGACCCAACATACAAATTTTTTAAGATACGAGCTACGACTCCGTCCGTATTTTTGTTCAAGATCCGAGTGAAATTCCAAGATACGAGTGGCTGCTGCTAGTTGGCGCGTTGGCACAAAGGTCCAATATGGGCAGCACAACACCTACATCTCATTCTTTCTCACATGTTACCCTCAGAATCAAGTCCAGTCTCATGCGCTGTACTCCTTCTTGCATACTTTTTGAAAAAGTTTGATAGTAAAAATGTTTTAAATCCTTAAACTTATTTAATTTTAATAACATACATACAGTAATTATGTTAAATACTGTTAATATTATTTTGTGCACACCCATGATCCACATATGCGCGCTGGCCGTGAACATAGATATGGAGACTTGCTGCTGCTTCAGAGTTGAAAACGGTTTTGTACTGAACTGCAAAGAATGAACCATGGCATCCCATTCTTCGGCCAGTTGCTGAATTGCTTGGCAGCAGTCGGATGCTGAAGTGAAATGGGAGAAGAGAGATTTTACTGTACAGTGCACACTACGCATCTACACAGTACTATGCGCATTGAATTCCCCACGAATTTGAAATACTAGAGCAAGAATTCCCCAAAAAAATATTTTACACTAATATTTATTGAAATCTGAAATTGAAATATTTTGTTATGCTTTGGTAAAGTGTATATATGGGTGTTTCTTAATTTTAAACATGTCTTTTTGTCCATAATTTAGGATGGTTTGGGGATGTTTCACAGAGCTGGAATGGACTAAATCTATTTCAGTTATTTTAAATGGGAGAAATTAGTTTGATATATGAGTTGACTGACTTATGAGCTCTGTTACAGAACAAATTAAACTCATATCTCAAGGTACCACTGTATATGAGTTTACCTTTTTAAATTAAATTATAAAGACAAATGAACTTTTTCACATATTTTTGGAGATGCAGTAGTAAATACACAAAAATGCCTACATGTATGGCAACTGGAGTATAAGTGGGATAATGTCCTGTTATGCAGGTTTAAGGGTTCAGAGGCACTTAAGGTTTTCTGTACCTGCAGTAAAGACTTCAGACAAGGCATAACAAATGGGACAATCTTGCAATGACCTCTTGACTTAGACTATATTTACAGGAAGCTCAGTATAGCAAAATACTTTCCCACTTTCTCTTTTTCCTACAGCAGCAGCTGAGGAGCTTACCTCTTCTGCACCCATAACCTGCTCCAAAGCTTTTAAACATGTGTATTTGAATGTGATGCCCTGAGGGGAGGTTTAACAAAAAAAAAAAAAAAAAAACATTAACCATTGGCTTGATCATCATTTGTGTCATATGCTATACAATGGCTCAATTCATTTCTGTGTATTACCAGTATTAGCTGTGGAGTTACAGCAGACAGAACTCTTTGGAAAGATTTACTCATAAAAGATGTTTATTATTTTCAGATCTTAAATACAACTGTAAGTCATGACCAATCTTCCCTAGCAGCATTAATTTGAGACAGATATTGGAGGGCAGTATAGGAAAAGACTTTGAAATATACACTATATGGTCAAGCATTTTGGGACACCTGTTCTTTCATTGTTTATTGTGAATTCAGTGGTCTTTAAAAAAAGTGAGATTATCCTGCTTTGTTGGAGTAACAGTCTCTATGATCCAGAAAAGGCTTTACTAGATTTTGGAGCATTGCTGTGAGGACTTGGCTGCATTCAGCAAAAAGAGCTTTAGGATGTTGGATGATCACCACCCCAACTCATCCCAAACATAACACAGTTCCACTGCTCCACAGCTCAATGCTGGGGGGCTTTATACCCCTCTGGTCCATGCATGGCATGGTGCCAGCTTGATATGTATCTGCTTCAGAGGAAGCTATTAATTTGCAGTACTTCTCTACAGGGATTAGACAAGCTGTGTGCTTCTGCACATCTGTCAATTTGCAGTATCTGAAAGCATCATTAGGAGAGTCCACAAAACATTTTGGACATATAGTGTATGTTATTGGCACAATAGAACCATCCTCACTAGTGACTGTATTTAGCACTCAGATTAAACACAAGAACTATTAAATAAATAAACAACAGAATGGACACAGCACAGGCAAAAAGGGAAACCAAATGTAGACCTGCAGTGTTTTAATGCAGTGCACCTCAGCTGTCTACAAAGTTCATGTTAAGAATGACAGAACATGGTGAAAGACCCAACACAGATGTTGATACCTTGGCAGGAACAGGTTCCTACTACATAGTTGGCTATAGCTGTTCGACCCTAGAAACAAGAGCTTTTACACTTAGCATGCATTGCACTATATCAGTAATCAGTGTGGCCTCAACACAGTACACCAATAAAGATGGCTTCACATATGGGCCTGATGCTGATTTCCTACAAAAAGGAAACATCAGAGCTCAGGAGAATCCTCCACGGAGAATTAGCACACACTACCACACCACTCTACACCGGTCATGCAAGGTCCAAACTGAAAAAAGAAGCCACAGCATGCTACAGTTTGATGTCCTGATATACAGGTCAACAGTACACAAGCAGCTATTGATAAACTACAAAAGTGTTAGTTTCTCATTATTTCTTTCAGTTAGTCTAGAAAAATGCCTTTTTTCCACACTGAACTCTGTAAGTACAGTACGTTTCTTGCAGACAGTAACTCAAAACAAAAGCACCATTATGTTCACTTAACTACAATTTTGGTAGAAGATTCCAGTCTACTTACAGTACGTAAGACTCGAAATAAAGCCTCACTCATCTCCATATACTACTGCATTAAAAAATAATAATATTGTGAGAAAGTTCATTTGTGTGCAGAATTTATATCAGCAATGTGAGCTGTCACATTAAGTCTTATCAGAATATTATGACCACTCATGATTTGGAATGACTTGGCTTAAGACGAGAGCCAAGGAAGAGAATGACAACAGGGTAGGAGGCAAAGGTAGCATCTCGGAAACTCCTAACGTTGGGATGTTCTAGAGTTGCCATAGTGAAGGTGTGCTGAGAATGGACTTCTTGTACAGTGATGCCTCACAACCTTTTGATGGAACAATGAGTCCAGTAAGTGGCACAAAGCAATCAACATGCAACCACCGTTACATCTTGGCCTTAATGCATGGTTAAGGGGGACATAATATAATATGAAATATGTCACAAATATGTCTTTTTATCTTTTTGAATGGAATTATGAGCACAAATGAACGTTTTTCACAATATTCTCATTTTTGGAGCTTGCACTAGCATGCATCTTTCAGGTTTAGTCACTGTTTAAAAAAATATTAGGACTAGTAAAAAGAGGATCTCAATCATTCCAGCACATTAATTTAGGTCTGTTGTAAACGTCAAAATTCCCGATAGTGTCACCAAACGAAAAATGCGCTCTTCAGAGAAAATTTCTGCATATCGCAGTACTTTAATACATACTCATACAGTATTGTGTGTTATGAAAACTATTTCAATTAGCAAATGCATGCTAAATATATCATATATTTCATCACAACAATATATACAAAGGCATTTGCACTCTGGCAAAAAGGAATAATATAAAAAAAAAAACAAGAGCAATAAAAAACACAACAAATAAACTGTCTTATGTAACTGGCAAGCAGATTAAAGTAGAAGGCCAGTCTACTAAACAGTATCTATTTGCCTCAAACAGAGCACACAAAATAATGTCTCTTTGAAGAAAGACTGCAGGCTCTGGTCTAAAAGAGGTTGCATACTCTACTGTAAACCCACAAGAGCAGTGACTGATCAGCTACTTCACTACAACTCTTTACACCGACTCATGACATTTCTTACAAATACAACAGCTCTGCTATTGTCAGCCTAGAAAGAGGTTTTTACTGTTTTCAAATCAAATATATAAAGGCATATTGGTCACCCACTCGCTTAAGACCTGACAGGGCGCATGATCAATTTCCATGAAAAAACCCAACCACACCCTTAAACCTAGTATAAATGGAAAACCATCATGATAAAACCACGTTTTGTGGACACTATAATGATGGAAGCACCATGGTCCTAAAAAGGTAATATTATAGTAATACTACTAGTTTGACTAAAAAATAGCATAGAAAATACTATTAGTGTTATTTTTTGATAAAACTAGGTATGTTAGTGTAGTATAACTGTTGTAGTACCATCGTAATACCATCATGGTAGAACCATGTATTTTTGGACACTACCATGATCGTAGCACCTTGGTACTACAAGTGATACTACAGTGAAACAACTACTAAGAGTATATTCTGTGGTAAAACTAGCTGTGTTTCTGCAGTATTACCACTGTAGAACCAAAATACAGTGGAACCTCGGTTATTGTACAGTTCAGTAATGGTCAACTTTTTTCAGGGAAATTTTGTCCTAGTTACTGTTCATCCGCCTGGGTTTCGTGAGATTGCCCACGTGATTCCTCGCTAACTTTGCAGAAACAAATCATCCACCCATGCATTCTTCACTCACCCACACATTTGTTGTTAAATCTGGCTTTGTTTCTTGTTGATAACACTCAAAACAAATTAAAAGACGTCACATTAAAGCGACGGCGCGCAGTGCTACAGCCTGAAATCGACGGCTTTGAAAACCGAAGTTCCACTGTACTATCATGGTATAAACACTTTTTTAGTACCATGGTACTACAATGGTAAAACTACAGCAATACTACTAGTTTTACCACAGAATAGACTCTTAGTAGTATTACTTTGGTAAAACAAGTTGTATTACTGTAGTACTATCATTGTACAACCATAATTTTATCATGCTTGGACACTGCCATGATAGTAACACCATGATGCTACAATGTTGATACTACAGTAATTTTCACAAATTCTACTAATACTAGTAACTAATAGTATTTATGATGGTAAAATTAGTTGTATTACTTTTGCAGTACCATGGTACTACCATTATGGTACTGTCCAAAAAACCCTGATGGTTTTACCATAGCAATCCTGTCCTACAACGATGGTAGTACCACAGTACATGTATGTAATGGCAAACTACTTCTAATAGCTGTCTTAGTCAAGATTGTTTAGCACAATCAAGTTCAGAAGTGTGCTCTTTCTAGAATAACCAAACAGTCCTGAAATATTAATCATACCACTAAGAATAATATTTCACTTTAATTCTACTTTTTCCATGTTTCCAAATTCACACAACATAGCATACTGGAGGGTGTACTTTAATATTATGAAACCTTTAAACTCTGAAATGTAAGCTTTTAGTCATTATGCAAAATAATGTAATGTAATAATAATGTAATGCAGTCCTGCTTCATTTTTTTCTACATTTTCTGCATTTAACTTTTCATACACATCAAATCTAGAAATGACTGACCTCTTAAACAGCCTAGACCCTGATATTTTTATTCATTTATGTATTTAGCCAGTGTGATTGCACACAACAGAATTTGACCTTCGCATTTAACCCATCCGTGCAGTGAAACACACACACTAGTGAACACCAAAGTGGTGGCCAGCCCTATCCCTGGCACCCGAGGAGCAGTTGGGGGGGTTAGGTGCCTTGCTCAAGGGCACTTCTGGTGCTGGCCAGCTTCCGGTCACAAAACCAGATCCCTAACCAGTCAGAGATTCATTCTTGTTTTCTAAGATACATACAAAATGGGTTATATGACATTTGAAACCCTCGTCGTTCTAGTCAGGATGTTCATTTCTGCCTATTTTGAGCCACCAAATTAAAGACTTAGATTCAAATAAACCATGTGCTATATCTTCAGTTGAAATAAACAAGGAAGCATTGCTTTTTCATTGTGATCCTTTACTGATGTTTGAGTTCCAAACAAATAGAACTGAGTACTCAGATTCTGTCCTGCTGAAGGGTACCTTCTTGTGGCTCTAATTTGAGTTGCAAGTTAAACCTACATAAAGTCAAAAAAAAAAATTCTATGACAAAAAAACTAAAATGTAAGCATGTGTTAATCTATTACAAATCATAAAGCATTTTACAAAAAAATTACAAAAAGCATCATCATCTTACATTTATTTAATGTAGTATATTGCTGTATAAAAACCTTAAGATTTGGTGAGCTGCAGGTTCGGATGGGAAAAAAGTGTTGAGTAGAGGTAAATATCTGCAAGCAATAATTAATCTCCAAAACTCTTTTCTATATACAATATTTACTGAAGATTTTATGTTGAATAATAACAATTATATCTCAACCTTTAACAAGCTGACTAAAAATATTTCCAAATGAACCTCTATAATGCTTCAATGCTCTCAATGCTTCTTTTTTGAGAGAGTACGTACAAATTGGATGTATAGATTAGAATGTATAGAGCAGGTAAGGATTAGTCTGACTTAAGAAAGCACAGTCAAAAATTTAGGTGTGAAGCTATTGCATGTACAAATAAATGTAAAAAAAAAAAATTCAGGGATGCTACATAAACATTTTGCACATTAAATAAATAAAAATGACATTTCAAAGATTAAAAAACCTAAAAAATGTAAAATATAAAAAGTACATCCTCCAATAAAATGATATATCGTGAGAATTTGTTAACAAGAACTTGTTGACAAAGTGAATGATATTCCTAATGTTCTGCAGTGTATTTATAGATTGTGTATTTAATTTGCACGTAGTTATTTTCAGATAATTTTTCAGCTCAGTTCAATCAATCAATATTTAAAATGTTTTAAAAATTCATCTCTAAAAGAGTTTTGAAATGTTGGCTGGCAAAATGGAACCACAGAAATGCATATGACCTGCCAGTGGGCACTGAATTAATTACATGTGAATATAGTTTACAGCTTTTATTTTTAATTTTTAATTCCATTAATTATTGCACTCTAAAAAATTTCTGTTGACTCAACTTAACTTAGTCAAGTCATCTTTTTGCTTTGACTCAGTTAAGTTGTAAAGACTTGACATTTTGTTGACTCAACTTAACTTAGTCAAGTTTAAGTTATATCAACTTAACATGTCAAGTCTTTACAACTTAACTGAGTCAAAGCAAAAAGATGACTTGACTAAGTTAAGTTGAGTCAACAGAAATTTTTTACAGTGTGGTTCTTCCATTTAGAGCTCCATCTATGAAAGTGGGAACTAGGGGTGCTAAAAGCAAAGCAGCACTCCCAGATTTCATTAAACCGCTAAAAATAAATAGAAAAAATCAGAACTGGAGAAGTATAAAGATCTCTATATTTACTCTTGTTTACATTTTTTTTTATAAAACTGCAGAAATAATTGCTGCATTTTCTGCAGGCTAAAACCTTTCTCACCCACTGTTGGCTGTTTAGGGTACAAAATAAATATGAGTTATTGCCTAAAATTGTCTCAAGCATTGACTTTTTGTTGACCATTCGTCGACTTTATCTCCAGGCTAATGTGCATCCTAGAGCTCCCAAATTAGCATGTGACTAAGGGTGGGACCCACTGGTGCCACATATCAATAACTTCTCAGTGTATCTAAAACAAGAAACAGCAGACAGCATGGTGTGCATCAGCGGTTTGATTTATATGTGCATATTGTCTCTGGCACAACGTTATGAATTTAGTGTAAAGTATCCCAAATATGAAAATAAAAAGACATCATTATGTTGTTACTGTGTAAGTCACTATAAACATTAACTCCATCTTTGAGATTTGAAAATGCAACATTTCACCATCAATCATGAAAAAAATGAAATATTTTTGTTATAAAACTTGTGACTTGGAAGCCCACTGTACATATATTTTCCACTTACATTTCTTCATATGTTTTGTGGTGCCTTCCATGTTTTGATTAGTCCTTCAGTCAACCTAAACAAAGCTGGTAAACTCGTAAAGAAGTGCAACAGACTTTAACAGCTAAGGAATCAATAGAAGCTGTAAAATGTGTCACCTTGCATGTTTAAGGTGGTTGTAACTTCAGGCTCCTGCAGATGACAAGGATAATCAAACTATAAATACCTGAAGAGGTGGTACAGTGCAGGGAATGTCTCTTTGATGTGTGGAAAATGATCCACAAAGCAGATGTTTATGATTGGCAAAAAGGAGTAACTGCATTTGGGCATCAAAAGTCATAGTGTGAAAGAAATAGCTGAATTTGCAGGTGTACTGAAGTGTCATACAGGTCCACCAGCAGTGGCATAAATCTCAGTCTACAGAAAATTCTCAGAATTGTGGCTGACAGCACACAAGGCTGAAGGATTCTTGCATGCCACTCTGCTCCATATGTTCATGTTATGAAGTTTCCTGTGAAGTGTTCTTTCAGAACATTGTTGTGAAGGAACTGTTGACTTCTACAAGCAATTATTGCCTGAAAGCAATTTTATTCACAAGCTGTGAAACCCAATGTTGGTCCCTGTCTGTCAGTCTCATCTTTTGGCCACAATTCTGATGAGAATTTGCTGTAGACTGAGATTTTTAGCACTGCTGGTAGACTCGTATGGCTGTACACTTCAATACACCTGCAAATTCTGTTGCTTCCTTCACACATAACTTTGGCGCCCAAATGCAATCACTCCTTTTTGCTAATCATTAACATCTGTGACCCACATTTCAAACGAGACATTCAGTGCTCTGTACCACTTCTTCTCAATCCATGAATCCCATCACACACCCCACAAGTATTTATAGCCTGATGATCCTCGTGCAGTGCCATCTGCCGTAGCCTGAAGTTCCTACAACCTTAAACATACAAGGTGACTCATTTTTTATCTGGAGAGCTTATATTAAAACTTAAGAATTACCCCAATCAACCAAAATATTAAAACCAATTTGCTGTTATGGCTAATATTATCCATGTGCTACCACAACCCATGGCCATGGACTCTACAAGACCACTGAAGGTGCACTGTGATACCTGGCACCAAGACCTTAGCAGCAGATCCTTTAAGTCTTGTAAGATTCAAGGTGGAGCCATCACAGATTGGCTTGATATTTCAGCACATCTCAAAGATGTTTAGATTCAGATTTAAGGTATTTGGTGGCCACTTTCAATATGCGCTCACCACTACTGACTCCACAAGCCTGAAGCCACAAAACCCAGTAATTTGGCCATAACTAATCTGTTCTTTTCAAATTGGTTCACACTTGCAGCATCCAAGACATCTATGAGAATCAAGTGCTTAATGTGTAATATATCCCAGACTTTCATATGTGCCACTGTTATGAGATCAATGCTAATCACTGTAGTTTTAATGTTGTGGGCTTTGGAATACATAAATGGCATTTTTCAGTATGCATTGCACTGTATTGTTTTAAATGGGATCATAGTAAATAAAATAAAGTATTTACTTTGATCATAGTTACAGGCCTGGTTACTATTCTGACAGCACCCTTCATCTACATCATTCTAGCACAAAATATATTCTGTCTTGATAAAGCAAGCTATGTTATTTCATAGCAGAAGTCAATCCAAGATTGTGGTCTATATATGAAGGCACTTCAGGATGGCTGCATTGGAAATCTCATTAATATATCAGTATGTTCTGATGTTTATAGATTCCTGTTATTTCTCTCTCAAGAGTATGCCTCTCTTACAGTCCTATGTCAAACATATTGAGCTTTTAAGTGTGGATTCAGGCTCAGATTGGACAGATTCCTATATTTTGTATAATGATGTCTTTCAAAAATACAGTTATACATCAAATGTAAGACTTTTTGTTCAAATGTAATTCAATAAGTTAAACTGTCATATAGATTAATTCCATGTAAAGTGACACATTTCAACCTTTTTTTGTTTCAATTTTGATCAGAATGGCTTATAGCTCATACGTTTGGCTGGCCAATCAAGCACATGATCAGTAAACCATTCTGTATTAGTTTTGGCACTGTAGGCAGCTGCTGGTAAAGGAAATCAGCATCTCCATAAAGCTCATCAGCAGACGGAAGCATGAAGTGCTCTGAAATTTCCTGGTAGATGACTGTGTTGACTTTGGACTTTATAAAGCACAGTGAACCAACACCAATAGATGACCCCAAACCATCACAGACTGCTGAAACTTCACACTGGACTTCAGACACCTTGGATTATTTTTCTCTTTAGCACAGGTAAGACACTTCTGACACTATCTCTGGTTCAGAAGTGGCTTGATATTAAGAACATCGCAGTTGTAGCCGAATAATGTTTGAATAGTAATTTACTCAAACTCAATGTAAAATATTCTATACTGGATTTCTGATTTTCTTGATTTATAAGCCACACTGATCAAAATGAAAACAAAAAAGGTATGAAATATGTCACTTCATGTGCATTTAATACAATATATGTGAATTTAACTATTTTCTACTTATTACCTAATTACTCATTTAACAAATAAATGTTTTCATGATATTACATTTTTTGATATATATTAAATTAAGAACAGGTAGATTTTATATATATTAAATGAAAGCACATACATGTAGCTTCAACACAGTGCACAGGTGAAATGAAGCGCTGTTATGATCTGGCCCCATGAAATAACTAAAAATAAAAAAAGAAATTGTCAATTTTTTGTCAACAGAAATTTCCAAAAGCATTGCTAATAGAGCATATCTGCAAAGTCTGTTTTCAAACTGCTGAGTAAACTATGCTAAAAGCCTTTGTATCATTTCCTCAAAGTAGAATGAAATCCAGAAATAACAGCCACCATTAATGAACAGCAGAAGGTAAGCAGTTCTTTTTATCTGTCATGTACTTAAGCATGCTTCTACAAAATAATGTCGTCTTGGTTTCTTTTCAAAGATGCTATAAAATATTTCTCATAATAAAGTTATTGTTCTGTAAATGCACACCATGACGGGCTTGACCACACTCATTACCGTTGATTGAGAATGTTTAGTTTGTCCACAGTTTAGACAAGCCATAACAAAAACTCAAGAAAGTCATACATCTGGAATACATGAGGCAGTCCATAGGACTCCAAGAAAACATCTCAAGCAAAAACATTTCTAAAACATCTTGAAAATCCAATAAACTGCCATTAAAACAGTTCACATATAGGATTTCATGATCAAATAAATGTTCTGGTGGGCTGGCATGAAAGTCCAAGGAATGTACTCTGAGTGGTCAAACAAGGCTCTGTAAATGACTAAAGCTCATGCGGTTTCTGTGTCTGAACATAACTGCAGCAGTTCTCAAGCTATAAAACAATGGCTCACATAAAGGTGTGGCCAAAAAGGTGCCAGGCTGTGTCAATATTTTCTCTAAGAGGTGTGCTCAGGCAGTTATGGGCCCCTGAAACAGGAACTAGCCTGTACAGTATCTTTCTCTTGGGAGCACATAATGTTGACCCTCTGGTTAAACATGAAGAATACAAAGAAGAAACAAAACCATCCGCAAATGCAGTTCTGAGAACCTTTACCGCAAAGGTGGCAGTTAGAAAAAGATCACAAACGAAACTGAAAACCTCTGAACTGAAATATTTCAGGTACAATAAGTTCATTTAGTTGAGATGTTATCCAGTGAGGCCACTCTTGATTTGAGATTGCTTTCCTTAAACACATGAAGCTATTAGTCACCTGCCAAGATGACATGGCCTTTAAAAGAATGGATCACACAGAAATCATATTTACATGCACTTACTCCAGATGTTTTTAATCAGTCAAGAAATGTTTGGAGTCCAAATTGTGCTTTTGCTTAGAACTGGAGCTGCAAGGCTAACGCTGCTAAAATACAGCTCAATAAATCACCTAAATAGCCTGGTCATTTCTGTAATGATAAATCAGTAAAAACATCTCTCGGCCCACTCAAAATGCAGCCAGAATGTAATTAAGGCATCAGAGACAAGTCTGTGTAAAAAAATGAACAAAAACTTGTGGAGCTGCCCGCCACCACAGACTACTAAGTACTGATGTAGAATCAGAGTTAATGAGGCTGACCATCACAAATTTAGAAGAATCTGAACCAATACCTCTTCTTTTCTGAAGTGACTGCCTGTAGTTGTGAATATTTTATCATTTATATTCTTCACAGTAAGTCATATTCTGTCCAGTCAGACATTTTATTGATGTGTTTTGACAAAAACAACCAAGTTATTTAGGTGAATATTAAGTTTTAGTGTTAGAAAAATTAGCCTTGCAGCTTTCAGTTCTTAAAAAAGCAACATTTTTGACTCCAAATATGTTAGATTAGATTCAGCGTTTGCCTATGTGAACCCATCTGTGCAGTGAAACCCACACACTAGGCTGTGAGAGTATGTGCCCAAAGTGGTGGGCAGCCTTGTCCACAGCACCCAGGGAGCAGTTGGGGGTTAGGTGCTTTGCACAAGGGCACTTCAGTCATGACCTGCCTGGGGATCAAAACATCCAGTCCACAAGGTTGCCGGTTAATTTTAAACGAATGAAAATATTTACAACTTCATTTATTTTTATTATAATTAATACTGATTTAAATATTTAAATATTATTTAAATAAAAATGACAATTACACATTGTAAAATTATATTAAGCATAAATATAATTTCTGGTTGAAACGTCCTTTAAAAATGCCTTTCAGTTTCAAATGTTAACAAGACGTATGATCCTATTTAAAAATGACAAAACAAATGAAAAAGAACAAAGAGGTAGATGTTCTTGTTCTTAAGAAGAATATTTAAAGTGCCTAAAAAAGCCATTCAATCTATATTTAAAAGATTGAAGCAGCATTAAAAACAAGAAACAGACACTACAATTTGAGTTGTTTGAATGACTAGGCTGTGATTTATGATATTGATGGCTGCGCCCTCCCCACATTTCAGTTCTCCTTTGAAATACAGGCCTATAAATGACAATTCTACTAAGTCCTGGACACTTGTACATTCAGTGTGTGCAGATTAAAAGTGAAATGCCAACTTAAGGAAATGTCAAAAACAACCACAGTTGACGCAACACAAATTTAAATTTATTTGTAAGTGTTAATTAAGTATCTTTATCAAGAAGGCATACTATTTTTCATATATTTGTTAATATGTATATAGAAATAAAACAAACATTTTCTGACCTAGACTGAAGAATATCAGCAAAGGGAAATGTAAACCATGTTCCATCCAATATCATGAAAAACATCCCTCAACCATCGATTCTGCCAATCTGACACTTAACATATTTGCATAGGCAAAATGAGATTAGCCCTTAAACAGTGTGTTTCCTGAATCTTTATCAAATTATGCTGAGTAAAATTCAACAAATAATAGCTACTCTTCGTCAAACCTCAGTATACCTGTGCACATCTCATTTACAGTGTTAGGCTTCAAGTAGATCAAAATAAATTTAACATTGACAACTAGAGGCAAAAAGAAACATGAGAGGTAGAGGAAAACCAATGTAACCAAAAGGAGATGGAGAGTACAAAGAAAAACGGAGATCAACAGTTACAATTTAAATAAAACTAGATGA
>BRDA01013017.1:95474-106552 GCA_036984385.1 Crenuchus spilurus | reverse complement strand
AAGTAATGTATTCATATTTATTATATTATTGATATTATATTCAAGACCACAATGCTCATCCCAACCTCCCAACACTGGTTAAGTTTTAGAGCGCAACGCTTGTCGCTGTCACTGTACAAATACAAGAAAAAACACATCACTGTACAAAGACGTACAGACTGAAGTATAAATGGATCATATGAGTTATTTCATTAGCTCAGAAAACACTGTACAATAAGCATGAATGGGGTTAGTTGTTGAGACCAGTGACTGTAGAAAATTAGTCATTCAATGAGACAGTTGAAATAAAGATACAAGTAGAGGTCAAACGTACCCATAGCAGTTAACTGTGTGTCTAAGATAAGATAGAAACTATTTGACAGGACCAATTCCAGGTTTCAGTTTATTAAGTATTTCAATCATCAACTGTCACAATTTTGTCAAGATTACAACATTAAATCTTTTGAAAACATATTGCTTCACAAAGGTAATTTGGTAATTTCCTAAGTAAAACCTGAAGCACAGTAATAATTTTTATAAGTCTGAATAAGAAGAAGGAAGAAGAAGAAAAAGAAGAAGAAGAAGAAGGAACAAGAACAAACAGTAATTTTATTAATTCTTCTTGGGGAACATTGTCATCATGTCATCCATGATATTGAAACATGCACATTAACATTAGTGAGCAATGCAAATATAGGTAACACCATGTGTTTTCTAGGCCTTATTCTAAATTAATAACACTTACCTTAGTAACTAAAAAAGGGTTTAGGTGGTGTTTTCTGACGATTAGCAGTTTTTATAGAAAAACAAACAAAAAATTCTATAGAACCTTTTAGGTGCCATAGTGGTTATTTTTAATAACGAATGGCCACAATTTATTAAATTGAGGCCACAAGATGATAAATTGAGGCCATAATCTAATAATTTGTAGCCACAAAAAACTAAACAAAACAAAATATTATCTCATGGCCTCAATATAGAAATTTGTAAAAATAAATAAATAAATAATAATAAATAAAAATGTTTTTTTTTATTTATCATTATCAGTTGATTTTCTGATTCTTAATTACATCAGTTCTTTTCACACATTTTCAGTTTTCATATTACTCCACCACAAATTTACTCAGCGTAAGAACGTAATTTGTTTGCCTATTAAGACATGATCTTATGAACTAGGTTGCATAAAATACACGTAATAACTGTGACAGACAGGAAATCAGTAATAGTGTCATTTTCTTGCATCATTCAGAAGAAAGTACAGATTTGCTTAAGAAAAGAAACAGCTTGACAGATTAAGAAAGATCACACACACTGAATAGGGAAGCAAACACTTGATTGTGAAAGTGGAAAACACTTGAGGATAAACAGAGTTAACAGTTGAATGAAACTTTGAAGTTAAGCATGTGAACAGTTGAATGAAACTTTCTTTATCTGTTTTTCTTTATATTAGAATTGTTTTTGAGAGACAGTGTGCTCCATGGAAAAAAGCCCAGAAGCACTCCACTGCTGAAGGAAAAAGATGAATAATTTACTAAAATGCTTATTGACATGTCACAGTGCTTTGGGGGAATGTTGTTTTGGACAGATGAGACAAAACTTGAATTTTCGGCTAGTCACACCAGTTCTGTTTTTACAGATGAGTAAAATTAACGAATTACGCTTTCATAAACCAGGATCACGATACAAAAAAAGAAAGTTAAAAGCACACAATAATCAATAATCTTTTGAATCAAAAGTAAATCTAATTTAAAAATGGATGTTTACCAGTTTCCAGTTGTTTCAGAGACAGTTGTGGCTTCTACTTTGAAGGATAACAAATTTGGCCACATGTAATGATGCTTTCTGATCATTCATTCATTCATTCATTATCACACCCGCTTAATCCTTATTAGGGTCGCGGTTAGTCCCCCACCCCCTCACTGGGCGCAGGGCAGGGCATTACACTATTCAACTAAGCCCAGGACAGGGCGCCAGTCCATCGCTGGGTGACACACACACACACACAGACACAGACACAGACACACCTACGGACAATTTTTTTTTTTTTTTTTAGAGTACCCAATTCACCTGACCTCCATGTTTTTGGACTGTGGGAGGAAACCGGAGACCCCGGAGGAAACCCACGCAGACACGGGGAGAACATGGAAACTCCGCTCAGATGGGGAATCGAACCCAAGACCCCAGCGCTGAGAGGCAAACGTGCTAACCACTAAGCCACCGTGCCCCCCTTTCTGATCATATGGATTAAAATAATAATAAAACAGTCATTTACCATCATAAACATAGCTTTATTATTAAATCTACACTTCTGATGATGCACAAGTTCTGGTGATCTAATTGCAGAGGTCAGTCTGGCAGCATCGAGCTCTGATATTAGGAGTTGCCTGCATAATGAGACAGTCAGACATACTGATACACCTCCTAAAATAAGAATCTGAGGAGATAAAGAGAAAGAAAACTTTCAGTATTCATGATTGCTTGATTTAAAAAATGGATAAACATTTGAGCCGAAGTAAAAGACTAACAGAGACTTACAGGGGTAGGTGATGAACATGGCGGAGACGCAGGCGTCTTTCTTATAGCCGCATGTTTCTGTGGTCACAGTACATCTGTTCCCAGGCCGGGACACACATCTGTTACATTTCAGAGCAGAGCCTATGATACAGATGAGGAATGATTGTTTTTTTTCTGGACATAGATGCTTCATTTTCTTTTGTATTAAAAGCTTAATAATAATATTTAATAATGTATTAATATTTTATTAATGGTGAATATTATTTTTATTATTCATATTAACACTTAATATTTATTATTAGTACATCATTAATTGTAACTAGAATTTATTAATAAAATATAAATCATAATTTGTAAGTAATGTATTAATACATTTTTAAAATTAATAATAATATTTTAATTTATGTTCAAGCACCATATGAAAATGTTCAAAATGTGTTCATTACATAAATAAAATGTATTTTTCTCTGTAGCACTTCATGGATTTAATAAAAATGCACTATAGTTGTTCATACAAAGCGTAGAGGCAAAAACAAAAAGTATATACAGTGTTATTTTAATTTTAGATGTCAAAAAGTATTTGCTCCCAGTGTTTTCTTTTCCATGGAAACTGGGTCCAAATGGCTCTTTGAGTGTTAAAGGTTCCCAACCCTTGTTCTAGCCAATGATTTGATGATTTTTGATCTCTCAAAATTTGCCACCATGTGATGTGATTTGGTTCAATATATATTATTCAGCATATAGACTGGAATTGTAGATAATGTTGGAAAAATGAAACAAAATAAGTACATCAGTGCATCAGATAATTTGAGATTTCAGTTGATGACAAACTAATGGAATGTTGCATCACTAATTACTGCACTATTCAAACTGTACCATAAGAACACTTACTCATGCATCTCATGCAAAAATCCATTTGTGCTCATAATTTAACTGAAAAAGATCTGATTAAAAATATTTATTATTTATTATATGTAAAGTGACACAGTTTTATATATATATACACACACACACACACATATACTGTATATATACTGTATATATCAGTTGTGTTATAAATATAAAATATGGCAGTATATTACCTATTTGAATTAAATTATGAACACACAATTTTTCACAATGTTACAATGTTTGGAGAAGCACTAGTGAAGTACTGGCATTATACAGTACCAGTCAAAGGTTTGGACACACTTTCTGGACATTCAGTGGTTTTTCATGATTTAAAAATGTTCTGCATTGTAGATTAATACTAAAGTCATTCAAACTATGAAAAAATATGTGTGCAATTATTTAGTAAAGAAACCAGAATGTTTATATGTTACATTCTTCAAAGTAGGCAACTCTTGCTTAGATGCAGCTTTCTTGGCATTTTCTCAGTCAGCTTTATGAGGTAGTCACCTGGAATGGCTTTCAGTTAACAGCTGTGTCTTGTCAAGAGTTCATGACTTGCATTTATTGCCTCTTAATGTGTTTGAGACATCAGTTGTGTGTCTACTTTGAAGTAAAATCTAAAACATGTTTTGGTTTGTTTAACACTTTTAAGTTTACTACATGATTCATTATGTGTTCCTTCATAGTCTGGATGACTTCAGTGTTTATTTACAATGTAGGTAAAATAAAAATAAAAACATTGAATGGCATGTACTGTATATTCCTCTTTCTTTTTAAAATCTTTTTTTCAGGTTTTTTTGCCATCTTTTTCAGGATAATGTTTTCAGTAGAAGAAAAAAGTTCAAAATTTCTCATGTTTTAATGTGTTCTAATGTAAAGTTTTTAATTTAAGTTAATGTAACACAAGTTTATTCCCAGTAATTTCGGTCATTTCTATTGGTCCATTTACAGCATGTATCAAATAATAAAAATAAAAGTTAAATATTATTAATATTGGCTTGAAAATGAAAAGTTCCCCTTAAAAGGAACTGTAACCGTAAGCACACACAACTTATGCTTATATACTGTATATATGTATTCCCATTTATTTCTTTAAATGATGAAAATGAAAAAGTTTTTGAATCTGGAACACTCACCACTCATCAACAGCACAGCAAGAAGCAGAGTCACAAGCAGGACCTTCATTATTCTACAGAAAGAACAGAATCAGACACTATTTAAATGTTTCGGAAAGTAACTATAATACAAACTATTAAAACATCTAAATTACAACAAAAAATCATAAGCATAAAAAAGACAGAATGACATTTCATTCACCAGCTACATCAGCATGAAAACAGCTAAACTGATGCTGTGGTTATGTGTGATGTTATGATAAATAAATAAACTTACCTTGTATGTATTTGAGCAAAGTTCACAATGAATTCTGAGCTTTGATGACACATCGAGTTTGAGTCTCACTGTTTCATTTTCGGCCTTTAATCAGATCAGCCAGACCAGAGCCCACCCACCTGATTACACATCTACACAGTCAATTCACACTTCCCAATCACACTGCCCTGCACAGTCACAAGAAAAGAGAAACTGTGACGATGACCATGTTTACATGTACATAGTAGTCTAAGTCTAAGAAACTGAACCATACAAAAGAGCTGTGTGTAACACCACTGAACGTATAGTTTTATCAGTATAGTCTGATCTTATAATACTAAACAACCACTTTATAAAGTTTATAAGTACGTTAAACTAGTGGGCTGGTGACCAAAAAAGTACCACTTTGATCCCCTAAACTCTTTTCACCAAAACACCTAACCCCCAACTCTTCACCCAGTGCCATGAGTGATGGTGCTGCCCACCACTCTGGACACTGTGCTCATTAGTGTGTTTATGTGTCCTCAATGCACAGATGGAAAAAAGACAGAAGTCAAGTTTCTATGTGGAATAAAGTGCTGAAAGTGTTCTTTCTTCCTCTAGAAGGAATGCTTCTCTTTCACTTTGTCACTCGTGCTCATCACGTGTACTGAATAAAGCCACAAAAGTGAGCACATGAAAGGATCTAATTAGCAATAAGTTTGGCATTTTGAAGTCATCACATTGCAAACTGAAAGGTAAATGTTACATAAAGGTTTGTATGCTAGCTTAAATTACAATTATAAAATGAGTAAATCAATCAATGTCTTAGTGGGACTAAAATCTAATGATTAGAGTGAGGGAAACATGGTCAATGATGTCATTCAGTATGGTGTATATAAGTGTATTCCTTCACATTATACAAATCACATTACACAGTACATTGGGATTACACATTAAAATTTTATTTTTGTCTTTTATAAAACTTAAGTCACATATTAAGTATTATTTCTTAATACCACTTATTAAGAGTAAGTGCTGTAGGGACTTGAGAGTGGTGAAAACGGCCCAGAAGATCACAGGGACTCCACTTCCATCAGTTGAGGACATCCTAAAGAAATGCTGTCTTCATTGAGCTTGCAGCATTCTTAAGGACTCCTCCCACCCTGCTCATAGTCTGTTTGCCCCTTTGCCCTCTGGCAGGTTCTTCAAGAGCCTCCAGAATAGGACAAGCAGATTGAGGAACAGCTTTTCCCCCAGAACTGTCTCCTTACTGATCTCTGTCCACCATTAACACTCACACATCTGTATTCTGGTTCGTGAGTTCACTACATTTTTCTGTATCATTTATTACAAAATTAAATTATTTCCTGTTATTTATTGCAGTGTTTTTTGGTATTATTATTATTATTCCATATGCCACAAGGTGCTTTACATACATACATACATACATACATACACATTACACTTATATGGCGCCTTTCTAGACACCAAAGGACGCTTTACAATCAACACACTTCATACAAACTCCGGTGAGAAGCGGCAGCCGGTTGCGCACAGTGTACTCTCAACCTGAAGCGACCGTCCACCTGGAGGACTGCATCGAGTACTAGGGGGATCACCCAGGACAGAGTGCCAACCATATCTGGGCAAACATACATACATACATACATACATACATTCATACACACCAGGGTAATTTTAGAGTATCCAATTCACCTGACCTCCATGTTTTTGGACTGTGGGAGGAAACCGGAATCCCCGGAGGAAACCCACGCAGACACGGGGAGAACATGGAAACTCCGCTCAGATGCGGACTCGAACCCAAGACCTCAGCGCTGAGAGGCGAACGTACTAACCAGTAAGCCACCGTGCCGCCCAATGTTTAGAACGAGTGTGTTTGTTCTGGTTTTTTTGTATATCAGACAGTTAGTAGGTAATTACATGCTCATATTCTGCTCATATCTTTCAGTGAATACAGGATGAAAACAATTATACAAACACACTCGTTTGAATCAGATCAGCTTTATTATTAAATGTACACTTTTCATTAATGTGTCATTTGTTATTTGTAAGCATACAAGTGTTTCAGTTACAGTGATCTAGTTACAGAGGTCAATCTGGCAGCATAGGACGTTCCTGTCGTAGTACCTCATAAAACTGCAATCAGCAAAAGTCATACACTTCTTGAAAGGAGTAGCTGAACAGAAAAAAAAAAAATTACATTCAGCAAAAGGCCCAACACACAAAGGTTTGTGACTTCGGTTGGTGTGACAAAAGTCCACATGCCCTCTTTCTGAAACAATCGGTTTTCCCGTTTATGGCGGGCTTATGAATCATTTGATGAGCTCTTTTCTGATTGGCTGGTTTACATAGACAGCACACTGGAGCTAAAAGCAACATGGAGGCCAAGAAACTTCTCCACCAGAGAAAATGGACAGAAGAGCAGAAACCAGAGAGGACATATATGCAAGAGAAGTGTGTGAGAGAGGAGGATAGTGAAGAGAAAAAAGGTTGGGGATCAAATGGTGTTGAGAGGACATTTAACCAACCTTGAGTGGGACATAAAATCAATAATGGGAGCAGCTCTGTTTTGATTGGTTGGTGTACAGCACACGTTACATACAAACACTTTATCATTTTTGATCCAGTGTCTACAGGAAGCATTATTAACTTCTAGGAGTTCAGTGCCAGAACATGGGTTGGAAACCAAAACAGAATTAAAATAAGTGGAGAGCTGAGGAAAATGGAGGGAGAGAAGAGAGAAGAGGTGCACTGTGTCTTGCTATAGAGAATTGTTATGAATTGAACGTATGGTATTGAGAAGATGTTTGCCCAAACTTGAGTAGTAACATAAACTGTAATGGCAAACATGAGGCTGGTGCATGTAAAGTTTGGAGGTGTTACAAAATAGTCTATGATGTTTTGGAACTGTTCCGTTTTTTTTTTTTGTGCAGGTTTCTTTATGTGTGATGTGCAAAGGACACAACAGAGGTTCCTGGTACGTCAGTTCCAGTTACCAAACACTCCTTATTCAGTTATGATAAAGTAAATACAGTTTTCCATTTGAGGGCACCTTTAACACAGAAGTACACACTTCACTGAAGAACACTGACACACTGAAATTTCAAGACAATTTTTTTAGTCTGTTGGTAGCATCACTGCTGGTATACTGACAGTCTCTACAAGTGCAGCAAAAGCAGAACAGATGACTTACAGGGGTAGGTGGTGAACATGGCGGAGACACAGGCGTCTTTCTTATATCCGCATGTTTCTGTGGTGACAGTGCATCTGCCTCCAGGTGGTGGAACACAGTTTTTGCATTTCAGTGCAGAACCTGCGATACAGATCAGGAAAAAGTTTTGTTTGATATACAAAGGATTCAGGATGATGCACATTAAGTCTAAAACTGTAACATATTCATGAACATATGATATGCTTTTAGACCTGTCACAGTTCCAGTTCAATGGAATTAAGAAAGGTGTCAAAAGTATTGACATTCATTACTCAGGTAGAAGTATAGATACTACACAGTAAATAGGCCAGTGTTAAATCAACACCATTAGAGTTAAATTAACACTGAGAGTGTTACATTTTGACACCCTCAGTGTTAATTTAACTCTAACAGTGTTGATTTAACACTGGCAGATTTACTGTGTAGGGTTTAAAAAGACTTTTATAGAAGTTGAAGTATCAACTTAAACTTTTTACTCAAGTAAAAGTACAAAAGTTCTGGTTTCAAAACTACTTAAAGTATAAAAGTAAAAGTCATGTAAGGTAAACAAATGCCAAAACTTAGGCTGTGCCACAGGGGCATATAGTGCACTACCTCACACCCCACCCCCAAAATATTTTTTTTTCTAAAAGCCGTAATGACTATAATGATATATTAAAATGGTAATGTTGACATTTTTGGGATGTACTGGCTTCGTGTTTCAGCTGCATATCTGCCCCTTTAAAATGAAAACATCTGAGTCATTTTAAATATATTACTGGACCATATATGTGTAGTACTGAGCTTACTGGAGAGTGACAAGACACATGACGTGCAGGTGTGATGGATGGCTTACCAATAGATTATAAGAATGGTATGTTTATACTTATCATCCAACCACAGTCACATTCACTCTTTCTGGATGGCTCAATTTATCTGGATAGGATGTTTTTTAATTGATGACAAACCAAAATAAATCACTGTAGGCTCTCCTGAGCATCATGAGCAGTATTCACACACAGACACTTTATGTAGCAGACTGTGCTGCTGTCCCTTTAAGCTCGGGTTGAGAAAAGGACTCATGTTTATGTTCACTCTTAGCGGAACCGATTCTTCTTTGGCTCTTGGTTCAGTGATTCAGTAGAGGAAGAAAAATAAAGTGGATTTTGGATCCTCTGGATTTTTTGTTTAAAAAAATCAACTTCACCTCAGCATTGTCACTCAAACTCTGACAATATTGTAGAAATAAGGAGGCCGATAATTGCATGAAAATGTAAGTAAGTAGAAGTAAAAAGCTGTCCGAAAATAATTACTCAGTAAAGTATAAATAACAAAAATTTCTACTTAAGTATAGTAACAAAGTATTTGTACTTCATTACTTGACACCTCTGGGATTTTAGCCATATTTTATCCAGACTGGTACTTAAATCTTTGGTGTAACCTGATGAATACTGATACATCATAATTGATCTTATTTGTGTGTATTTGTAAGGTCAGTTTATTAGAAACTATTGTTGAATTGAACTGAAACACCTGCAGCACAAGTTCACTTCTGTAAGTTTTTGTTTACTGACCCCAAGTGGAAAAAAAACAATAAAAGGTAGTTTTCTCTAAACTTAAAAGGCAATGAAAGTTTATATTTCTAGTATTTTAAATTATTTCTATGGCTGTTATAAAAAAAACAATGTAATAATGCAACTGGCACTTAATTAAAAATGAAACGTGAAGATGATTTGATAAGAGACAATGTTATTATTATTATGTTATTATTTACATTTATGCATTCGGCAGATACTCTTATTGTAGACTTACAGTTACAATCTAATTTAACATTACATTTGTGGGTGAACATGAGAGTCTTGCTCAAGGAGTCTTATTGATGTAATATATTGTGATTGCTCTCAAACCAAAGACTGAACCCCAGTCTGCTACATGAGGACCAGTGTTGATAGTCTCTACACTATACTAACCACTGCTTGCTTATATACTGTATATATACATTCACATTATATTTTGATTTTCTGTACATTTCTAGTCAGAAATGATGAAAATGAAAAGGTTTTTGAATCTGGAACACTCACCACTCATCAACAGCACAGCAAGAAGCAGAGTCACAAGCAGGATCTTCATTATTCTACAGAAAGAACAGTAATAGACATTTTTCTTGGAATGCTGATATGGACAGACAGTATCTTTAATGCAGTCTATTAGAATCTGTAAATTACAAGAATAAAGTAATCATAAGTATAAAAAAGACAGTGACTTTACATTAAACAGCTATATCAGTGAGCACAGTCAAAGTGATCCTGGTGTTACCTGTGAAAGAAGGTCAGTCAGTGTGAATTACAGGTATATATTAAATAAACTCACCTTGTATGTCGTTGAGCGAAGTACACGCTTGTGTATTAGCTTTGATGATGCACCTGGTTTGAGTCCCAGTGTTTATCTTTGGCTTTTAAGCCCATCAGACAGGCCGGGGCCCACCCACCTGATCACATGTCTATGTAGTCAGTTTAGACTTTGAGTTTGTGTCTGTACACAATCACAAAAAACACACAATAATGTAATTTGTCATGACGTGTACAAGGTCAAATGTAATTCTCTCACAGAATGTTTCTTCTCACAGCAAACAGTGACCAGTTACCTTTTATCTCTACTTATTGTCCATCAGAAACACAGACTATATTTTGCACATTTATAGTTTACATACTTAATCTCTACCCCGTCCATCAGTGGCTAGTTTAAAGAAAGAAAGTCAATATGCTTCCTGATTACTGTTCAGATGTGTCACAACTGACTAACTACTGTGATATGATACTGCATGCAAAGTCTGATTTATAGGAACATGTTCAGCAAAGGGCCCTTATTAAAAGACTTGTTTACATTAGAAAGAAAGAATGTAATGGATGAAGATCTATTACAACACTGTAGTCTAGCAGGGGCGTACATAGGAAGTTTTGATACCTGGGGGTTCAGCAATTTCCATTGGAGGGGTGGAAGGGGGATGCAGGGGAAGAGCGGTTGTTGGTCGATCGATTTTCAGTTGGATATTAGACCGGGCCCAGAAAAGAATTATCGGGGCCCAGATTATAGGTTGACTTTTAGCTAGCTGGTTGTTGGCGAGAAGGGG